>JAAAKG020118654.1:0-15158 GCA_010014905.2 Druon quercuslanigerum
TGAATATCTGCATGTTAGGTGGAACAATCTTACCCTTTAAACATCTACATTTAAACATCCATTTTTCTCCGTGTATACACCTTGTTTCAAAAGGATGTCTTTTGAAATAAATTGAATTTTCTCTTAAATGTAAGTTTAAGAGGATTTTTATTAATCTAAAAATCGAATCGTTGTGCAGGGAGCATAATTAATTCAAGACAAACAAAAAATGGGTTTTCTTCAAGAAAACTTCCTCTCTTTGTACGCCTTTGATGAGTTATTTCTTTTTCAATTAAACAAGAATCTAGTTCCAACGTTTACAATCAGAATCAAAGGTTGATAGGATTTGAGCACATCCTGAGTACCATAAACTTCAGATCCATCACGAAGCAAAGGCAAAAGGGTAGGGTTTCGCAAATAAAGTCGAGCTCGCTCGATAGCCTCTCGCTTTCAAGTATAGACGAAGCCACTTGCTCTGGATTTTGAACTTCATTTCGACGATGAAGTATAGGTATATCAGATAAAGTAGTTATGTCCACGCGTTGGGATGGGAAAAGATCTCATGACACAATTTCGCTCGCTACTTTCTGAGTTTCTGTGATATATAATCTTAACTGAAAAAAAGTTTACCGTTTCGAGCTGACGTTGTGGAAATTGCGGAAATGAATAAAGGCGTAAGCATCTTTTAACATTTTTATCGGAAAACTGACAGAACTTGAAAGTTCAACTGGAAATATATATGTGGGTCACTTCAAATTAACTTCCCAAATTGTCACGGATAAAATTTGCATTTCCAGCGGTTGCTTTTCACACACCAGAACTGCCACTGACTAATGTACTTGCAAAGAGTGAAAAAAGTGATTAATTTATGGGAAAAAGTAACTCAAAGTGACTATTTTTCACACATGAATAGGTTTTTCATGTCAACACAAATACTTTTCTACTGAAGAATTTCGATTCCATTGCACATTTAATTTATCGGCTTTCATTCAAAAAATTTAATGAAGTTCTAATGCTCTGTTCAGGGGTGAAAACGAAGGTCACAATTGCTAGAATCATTTTTAAAAGTACTGTTTAGACAAATTATAATTCATTTGAATACAAGCTAAATAACTCTTTGACACTCTTTATTGCTATATTCAAAATAGGGTAAATAGAGTAACGTTTCACGTAAATAGGGGAATAATATAGGAATAAATTCTCACACATTCTTAAAACGAAGAAAATTAATTTTGTACCATAAAACACGAATTTTCCACGAAATACATAAATTATCAAACACTGAGTGACATTTTCGAAAAGATGAATTTATAAATCAAATTAAAAATATTCAACTAAAAAAATCGTTTCTAATGAATTAGTTCAACTTTAAACCCAGTGGTTGAATTAAAAAGAAAAGATATAAATTTTCAACGAAATATATAATTCACGCCAAAAAGACGAATATTTAAGAAAATAGTTGAATCATAATAAAAAATAGGTCATTGCTTTTAAAACAAACAGCTGAATTTTGACCCAAAAAAAGATTAAATTTTTAGCAAGAGATGAATTTTAAAAATAATAAATAAATCTTGAAACAAAAAAAAATCACTTTTAACCAAGAAGATAGATTTTTTACTGGAAAAGACGAATTTTGAACAGAATATATGCATTTTTAAACAAATAGTTAAATTTTAACAAATAAGGTACATTTTCATTCAAGAAGATTGATCACTAATAAAATAATTGATTTCTCAAACAAAGCAGATGATGAGTGGACACCACAGAGTAGCCTTCTTAACAAAAAATGTGACATTTTTACGAGAAAATAAATAAATTTTCAACAAAAAGGATCAGTTTTCTACCAATAGAGATAAATTTAAAACAAAAAAGTTGAGTTTACAAGGTAAGAAATAGATTTTTTTAGGAATAAATTCGACTTTAAATCCTGAAAAGACAAATCTTCAACAAACAAAAATAATTGTGTTTTCTTATTGGGTTCAATGCATTCAGTTCGCTTTTAAGCAAAAGAAAGAAAACGAAAAAGGGAAAGCTTCTTAAAAATAGAAAAAAAGATTTCTTAGAAAAGAGAAAAATATAAAATTTTTTGTTTTGTTAAATAAAATCTCAAATTAAATTAAGGGCTTAGAAAATTGCGTTCTGGTATTTACAGCATGGGTCCGCAGAATGATTTTCAACATAAGTAGGATTCGCTCCGAAAGCCAAAAAAATTATGGGCCCCAAATGATAACTTCTATATATATCCTTATTAAATGAAATATGTATTTACAGCTCTCGCGAGGCGTCAATAAAATTAGGAAGTAAAATAGACAAAACAAATTTCCTGTGCGATTTTCATTTAAGATTTGAGTTGGGTGATCGTAAGCGATACTAAGACGGTATTATTTCTAGCAGAATGCAGCCCAATTTAAATAAAATCCAGGAAGTTATCTTGAGAATGGAAATTTGCGAGGGAGTGCCCGATGAAAGGAAAGGTACGCAGATGGTAGAAATCGGCCAGTACTGCAAACACATTTGAGAAATTGTTAACCCAGAAACGTGCTCAGAAATGAGAAGATGACGTAGTCCATTTCATAGCCTTAATACAACTGGAGGTGCATCATCTCGAGAATCTTATGGTTTAAAGTCGAGCGAATAACTTGCGTTCGTAAATTCACATTACACTCCCATCGATGCATCTCGTAAATAACTCCGTTGCGTCACTAGAAGCAATCTCAACCCTGCTCCAGGCTCGCTTTGTGCTGCTTTACGACATCATTGCCAATATGCTGAAACCCATATCATCAGACAAATTTATGTATACCATTAAACCATACTCCTTTCGGGGTATTCGTGACTCACTCGGTGAGGAAGAAAGTAATGTGGGGGAGATAGATTGATCTAGAATTTTTGCGTTATTTATTTAAATATCACGTTCTTTCCCCAACAATGCTTCAACCCAGGTCGCTCATCAATTCTCTAGCTATCACCACAGGCAACTCGAACAACATGTGTGGTATGTAATCGCCAAGGTGTTTAAGCATTTAAGCGTTAATACTGTATACCAGCAGCCTAATAATTCTGTATGATCTTAATAATATACCTAACCTCAAAGGCACAAGTCCTCTCAAAAGGGTTTTATACCGTATCATGTCCTATTTCAAAGTTGCGTTGCCCTACAGCTTGACCTCCCAATAATTTCCTTAAAGAGTCTCTTAGCCGTATTATTTCTCATTCTGTCTGACTCTGTAATTTTAATTTCTTTCATACTAGTCAACGGCATTTTATAAAACAGTTTCTTGCTTCCCGCAAAATCGATTTAGATTTTCTTCTCTTCTTCTGTTCTGATTTTATCTTTACTTTCCCTAACTCGCAGTTTTACTTTCTTCTTTTTGTTTCTGTAATTATTCTCAATTCTACTTCTCTTCTCGTCGTTGAGGCCTCTAATGTTCAACTTTGTTAGATATGCTTGTTTCTTTCCGTGACTATACCTCCACCACGAATCACCAGACATTCTTTCTACAACCACAGTACCACATACTTCGGTTATACTTCTAACAATGATATTCCGGACTATAGCCCATTTTCCTTATGTATCTTTATTGCATATTAGTGCCCTCCAAGGTGCCCTATCTATGTGTTCGTATATCCTATTTTGAAAATCCATTCGCACTTCCGGTTTCTACAATTTCTTGTTGTGGTTTTGCGTATTTTTTTGTTTTTTATTCTCTTTCCTCTCCAGCGTTAACTTAAACTTATTTTTGAGACTATAAAGTAATGTTCTGTATTGAATTCAGACACCCCCATAACCCTTGTAACTTCTTCCAATACAAATTTAAATGCTTAAAATAATGCACTAGAATCTTCTTATCATTTACTAATTGATTAACAAAGTTTTCTGAAACATAGAGACAGCAGGCGCCGTGTGTCTATAAAAAAATATTTCGTAGCCTATTAAGACGTTCTTTAACCCTTAGCTGCCTAGTGGTCTATATACATACCACCTATTCTATTACCTATTTTTATTTATAAAACTTATAATTAATGGTGCTTATAGACGTTCATAGAATTTTATGTTAGCTAAAAGCTTTCTCTATAATACTACCTACTTCATAAAGATTAATGTTTTACTTGTTTTTAATTAGTTATAAATAAAAAAATACTAAAAAACGCGCTTTTTCGGAGAAATTAATTTCTCACCTTATTTGTGGATCGATTTTGATGAACCTTGGAATCTAAGGGTATTGAAGGTCGCTCATTACGAATCTGCTGACAGTTTGGCAAATTCAAAATGGCGGATTCCAAAAAGCGAACGAAACACGCAAAAAATAGTATTTAGCGCTGAAAATTTTTTATTGGGGGTACTTGGGGTTGCTGAGTACAAATCTGAAAACAGAATTTAAATTTTTTCAAATTTTAGATAGCGAATTCAAACAGGCTGAACGAAAAAAATTTGAAAACCACGTATTTCGCTCTAAAATTAGTAAATCGGAGATTTTTGGGAGAATCAAAATTTCAATTTTACATGATCAAAGATGGCGATTCCAAGAATGCAAAATATATGTTTTAAACAAATTTTTAATCTGCCATCTTAGATTCGCCATCTGGAATTAAGAAAAAATAAACTTTTGATTTCAAATTCCTGTTCAGCGACCCCAAAAACCCCAAGTTATTAATTTGAAAGCAAAGTATATGTTTAAAAAAAAAATTTGTTCCGCCATCTTGGATTCGCCATCTTGGAATTGAAATATTAAAATTCTAGTTGCAGATTCGTACTCCGCGATCCCAAAAAACACCGAGTAAGAAAATGAACAATAGAAAAATGTGTGCTTTAAAGTTTAAAGGGTTAAGTCGTTCAAATCTCTTCCTCTAATACTTTCCCACCACTACGTCTATCTCTTTCGGCAAACTTATTTGCCCTGCCTTCCGCTACTTCTCCCGTTTAGTCACTGCCTATGCTTTTCCTCGCCACATTTCTGATGGACGGATATTCGACCAATCTAAAAATTACATAAGATAGGAGAAGAATGGGAAGGTCTAAACTTACGGACTGAATAAAGGGGGTACGTGGTTTAAAATTTCAGAAAAAAAATTGGCGCAATTAATGTAAATAAGTAGACAAATAATCGGCATTGTAATAGACATTACCAGAACTTTGTGTGTTGTTTTATCAAGTGCGAGGTACGATGCCTTTGTGAAGCTCTCCACCCTGGGTGATTTATAGAGAGATTAATCAGCGACCCGCGTCGAAGTGGTGTTGTGGGATGAGTATGTTTTTCGAAAAGTCAATACGTGCATTCAAGATTGATCCAAATTTTATCCCTACTTCTACAGATCCCTTACTTACCATTAGCATCTAAGCTCCTTGATCCCCGGCAGTATAACGAAGCTAGAACCAACCGAGTTATGCTTATCCCAAAGGAGTTTGGCTTAATGGTATGATAATAATAACTAATACAGGCTTGCGGATGTAGTAGATTAGAGATGGCGGAGTATGATTACACGGGAGATATGGAAATGCTTCCGGCTTGAGGTTGTTTTATAGGCGCAACATTTTTGTAGGTACAGTGGCTCAAATATGGAATACTCTGATGACCATAGTTAGGCTAATAACAGGAAATTTATTATTTAGGCATGAGTACTTGAAGAAAAAACAATTATTCACAAAAAAAGTTGATCTTACAATTGTTTGTGAAATTGTTTACTTAAGAATTCACTCACATGTGGCATCGCTGCATTATCGACCATCTGTGTATGCAATTATGGTAAATAATTTTTTAATGATTTTGTGTGTTCTAAGTTATCTTCAAAAATATTTTTTCGCAGGTTAGTTTATTATTCCTTATGTTATTTCACGATTTCTGTCCGATTTTTGTACCATATAAACATGTAATTAAGGAAGATTTGTAAAATAAAGTGTTGAAGTAATATTTTTCCTTACACATAAACTTCTTCCCTACCGTTCTCGAGAATTGAAAAGGAAAGTATATAGGTTTTGTCTCTGCTCAGTGCTGCAAAAAGTACAGAAAGCCTACAGCTTCTGAGTTGAGTGTGCACACGAAAAAATCTCACAAATTCAATGGGAAAGAAAGAACAGCCGCAGGAAACAGACTCTCTACTTCGTGCTTTTCCACATTTACAAAGACCAGGACTGGTATTCTAAGTAGTGCTATGCATGCTTCCCCAGCGTTTATTCCACAAATTTATTATCTTTTCTAGGCTTATGAAAATTGAGACATATGTGCTTACGAGCAAATACAGAACTTAAATAATAGAAAGTTCAACATTGCAAATTAACTCTGTCACAATTAGGATTTTTTGACAAAACCATATTG
This sequence comes from Druon quercuslanigerum, assembly GCA_010014905.2. NCBI lineage: Eukaryota > Metazoa > Arthropoda > Insecta > Hymenoptera > Cynipidae > Druon > Druon quercuslanigerum. The sequence goes on from JAAAKG020118654.1 coordinate 6,294, forward strand.
TTTGCTGAATTTAGTTGTTTAAAAAAGATTATGAATCTCGTTTGCATCAATCATTTTGATTGAATCCGAAAAATTATTTACATTAGGTTCAATCGTGATAAAATTATAGATGAATAAACTATATTTTACTGGGCTACCTGTTAAAAATCAAGCTAACATTTCATAATGTTTACAACATTTACAATCTGTTTTCAAATGTTGAAATAGTTCAGAATTACTTCCGAAGCTTATTGTGAGATTGACAATTTAAGCTTACTAGATTGTATACTTTGTACTATAAATCTTACAACGCACTTTTTTCGTGAAAATAAATTTTTAATTACATTTTCATAATATTTAGAAAGCTCCATTTTTCTATTAAAAAAATAGATATATTTTATATGTACCTATAGGACAGCCCTTGGTGATAACAATCGACTATATCCACTAAAAAAAAGTATTTGGTAACCTATTCAATATAGTATTTAAAATTGTTTAACTTTAAAATTTTTATTATTATTTACAAATATTGTCAGATTTGGACAAAAAATATTTAAAAAAAGATGATAAGAAATCTAAAAGTGTTAGCAAGCCTAATTTTCAATTTAGTTTTTTTTATAAATATACAAATATGACGGAAAAATTGCAATTTCTTCTATTTTAAGTTGCCGGTGCTCATCCATAACAGAAAACATTGTTCAAATCGCCTAAGTTTTATCGAGCAACAATAGTTAAAGATGTTCCAAGATTATATAATAACCACAAATAAATCTATAAACATATAATTTTTTGAAAGAATATTTTCGACGATTTTCCATAATTTTACGTCAAATTAAGATATACTTGAAAAATTTGGGATAAAAGTAATATAATAAAGACAAAATTTCTTCTTGAGATTATTATTGTTAATATTATAAAGGAAGTTAATAAACAAATGGATCAATTAGACATTCTTCGAAAGACAAATTTGTTTTTTCGGTGTCAATTTATAAAATTAGAAACATCATAACAATTTCAACAACATTCATAAGAATTTGATAAATTTTATGAATTTTTCAAAGAAATTTAATAAACAAATGAAGTAATCAGGCATTTGAAGAGAGAAGAATTCGTTTCTTTCAATTAAAATTTTTTTACTAATGAACGTCATGATAATTTCAGCAAAATGCATAATTAGTTGATATATATTTTTTTTAAACAAGCTTAATAAACAAGTGCATTGTTTGGATATCTGTCAATAGATTTTTCTTTTTCAAACTCAATCCTTTCAGTTTAAAAATAGTTTTAAAATAAATTAAAATTAGGCAAAGAGAAAAAGTTTTCTTTTTTCATTATATTTGTTTATTTACAGGAAAACTGAAAGCCTAATTTAGAAATCAGGCTCGACAACTCTCTTAGAAATTTTATCAACTTTTTCACATTTTGCTTGCCCAATTCGGTCAATATTTGTGGGCTGTACGTTATTTTAAACCTGGGGTAATTTCCAGAGAGATGGATCAGCAAACTTTCATCCCCGGTAGTATAACAAGACTGGAATCGAGCGAGCTAATAATAATAATAATGCATCAGGCACTTTACTTACTTTCTGGCTGATGATGAAGAAACTGAGATGAAACCCAAGCAAATGTTTAAACAAAAAATGCATCATAAATACTAATTGTAAGCTAAAATGAGATTTTTTATTGTCTACTCTGACAGAAAACGAAAATTCTATTATATCACGCAGTGTCACCGCAAAGATTACTCTAGTGGTGTGTATGTCAATGAATATTTTTTGTTCCTCTGCCATAAAAAGCGGGCCACCCAGCACTCTCTTTACGTATGCATTGCCAACGATTCTCACCAAACCACAATATACATAGGAGCGCTCCCTCGAATTTATTATCAGTCGACCGAAAATAAACGCGTTTTTGATATAAGCGTATAGAATAAAAAAAGGTGAATATAGTCGAGACTACACTCGAAGTTTGTGAATATAGTGGATGAAGTTTGCGCAAAGTTTGCATTCAGCATGAGGACTGTAACAAGGGCTATACGGCTGTACAGCGATTGCGCGATAAGTTAGAGCTAAGAAACTTCTGTGGCTGAAAGGTAACAAGAGAAACACGCAGAACCGTGAAATGATGGAGCGTGGTGCGAGAGAAACGGAAATAAACTTCAACGAAACGAGTACGAGATAGAGCAAGCAGTGAAGTTTCGAGTTTTTTTTAGGTAAGAGAGCTGCCCGAGCCTCAATAACTTCTTTTGTTAAATGCAAATATGAAAAACTTGTTACAAGAAGAACGCTCCAACGCACTCAGGAAAAGACGATAACAATCAGTAGTATTAAAAGTTTGCGAACCGTAATTATTTACTGTACTTTTCTGTCATGCAAATGGAGAGAAAGAGAGAAGAGAACTAATGATCTGTAATATATATTTTGTCAATAGAGTAGACTAGATATGCTGCTCCTCTAATGACAAATGTCAATATAGTAATGTGAAATGTGAGAAATAATCTGCTGAGACAAATGGAAACTTCGAAGTATACATTTCGGCAATGTTTGTCTTTCAATTAGAAGGGCATAGTCTATTAAATACTGAAGGGTCTTCAATTCTCAACCGAAAAAAGATTAATTTTAAATTACTTTTTCTGAAATTAATTTAAAAAATTTTTTCTCAATACGGTTTGTACAGGATTTTGAAGATTCAAGAGTTTCCCACGCGAGTACGCCCCTTTTCATTTTTTTACAGGAGTTAGCACCTTTTAAGTTGGTATTTCCGGGATAGAACCTTTTCATCTAGGACCGTTGATTTTCTACCAAAAAAAAACTAAATTTAAACGAAAGAGCTGATTTTTTGAGATACAAAGTCATCTGTTTTAAGTAATAGATGTCTTTTAAGTCCAAAATGATCAATTTGTACGAAAACAATATGAGTTTTCAACTGAATAGTTGAATCACTAACAAACAAAAATCAATTCAGACTAAAATAGTTTCTTTTGTATCAACATTCTTGAGATTTTATTTTATTTTATTATTATTCAAATAGTTGCGCTTTCAATCAGATAGTTAAACTTACAAGCAAAAGGGATGAAATTTCAACAAAATATTCAATTTAACATGAAAATATGAATTCCAAACAAAATAGCTGAATCCTCATTTAAAACAGATTAATTATCAAGCAACCAGTTGCACTTTTAAACAAAAGAGATGAATTTTCAACCAATAAAGATCATGCATTCAAGAAAGAAAAAAAAATGTTAACCATATTTATTCAATCTTAAGAAAAAAGGCGTATTCTCTACAAAACAGTTGCATTTTTAACCAAAAAGTTAATTTCCAACCAAATAGTTGAATATAAAACAAAAAATGAGCAATTTCCAATCAAAAACGGAATAGTTTGATTTGCAGTTCAAAAAAATTGGTTTGAGATTAAAAGAAATTTTCAACCAAAAATAGAAAAGATTAATTTGCGATTAAAAAAATTGGTTTAAAACGAAAGATTTTTCAACCGAAGAAAAGAATCTTTATATAATAAAATGAATTTTTAACGAAACAGTTGCGCTTCTAACCATGAGCTAAATTTTCAGACAAGAAGATTAATTTTCTACTAGAAAAGATGCATTTATAAAAAAACACATACATTTTTAATCTAATTGTAGAATTTTAAAATAAAAACTTACAATTTTGAATCAATAAAAGGACAGTTCAATTTTCAGTTTTCAGAACAAATTTTCAACAAATTAGTTTAATCTTCATCTAATAAAATGAATATTTAACAGACTATTTCATCTTTCAATATATATAAGTTGGATTTTTAACAAAAAATAGAAATATGCAATTAAAAATTGCATAGTTGAATTTTTAACTAAAAACGATCAATTTTTAGCTAAAAATGGATAAGTTAAATTTCCAATTAAGAAAATTAACTTTAATATAAAGAAATTTAAAGAAATTTAACAAAGGAGTTAAATTTGTTATCAAAACATTGATTTTTTCAAACGAAATGAATTTACAACAAAACATATACATTTTTTATCCAATTGTTGAATCTTGAACTAAAAACGTTCAATTTTCAACAAATATTGGGATAGTTCAATTTTCAGTCAACATAATTATCTTCCAACGAAAAATGAAAAAATCTTCAACAAAATAGATAAATCTCCAAACAATAAAATTAATATTTAAGCAAGTAGCTTACCTTCCAACCGAGAACATAGTTGCATTTTCGAGCAAAAAAGATGAATTCTCAATCACAAATTTAATAGTTGTATTTTTTAACAAGACCCATAAATTTTTGGCCAATAGCAGATTTGTTACATTTTTAGTTCAGTAAATTAATTTTAAAATAAAAAGATCGAAGTTTCAACAAAATAGTTGCATCTCCAACCAAAAATTAGAGTTTGAACCAGGAGAGGTATCTTCTGAACCAAGAATGTAATAGAAGACTTTTCAATTGAAAAAAATCAACTCTTATTTGTATTTACTTATTAGGTTTTATTAGTTCAATTTTAAAAAGAGGAAAAAAGAGGAATAGGAAACAGTCCCAGGTGAAAAAGTTTTATATAGTTTATATACAGTGGAATTAGACAATGATATTTTTCATTTGCCTTATGAACTTTTCTATTTAAAACAAATGAAAAAACTTTTTCACCTGGGATGCCAAGAGTGTATTTAGAGGCTTTACTTGTGACATAAAAGCCCTAATTTTTATTTTTTCAAACACTTGAAAAATTTTTCATTTTAAGTTATATTTTTCAAGTGTGATGTTACATTCAAAGTCAACCCCCCTTCCACTTAACGATCGTAACAAAACCTGTCGCCTGATACTGCAATAGAAAATTAAGCTTCAAAATTAAATTACAATAAATAAAAAAAATTACAATTCGAAAGAGAATTCTCCACTTAAAAATTTAAAATCATTCGATTTGAATGCGGAATAAATAGATCAATTTTATCAAGTCAACTAAAAATGCTTCCGCGATTTGCGGATCGTTTCCCTCGATAAAACGAGAGATGGAAAATCTATTCCTGGCTATTGTTAGACATTCACCTCTTTGTCTACAATTAGCGACAAGGATAACATTCTTGATTTCTCTGTGCTCATGTAATCGATAGAATAAAATATCGGTCATGCTGAAATTGATGAATAAATTCTGCTCTTTGCATACTCCATTGACTTTCTAAAGACCTATTCAACTTAAGATGTGATAAATCCGGATTGCTCAGAAAAAATTCTCCTCAACAAAACGAAGTTTTTTCTTTAATATTCATGAAAATTTGTTTAAATCAAATAAATTATGGTTGCTTCAAAAAAATATTTGTATAATACAACCAAGTGTGGTTGTTGCGTTAACCAAATATTCAATATACTCAAAGGTCTGGTTAAAATTACCAAAAATTTTAGTTGAGTCAACCAACTTATAAAATTGCCTTCAAGATGAAGTTGTTTCCCTCCATTTGCAAGCTGAGGATTCATATTTTTTAACGAATTACTTTCGAGATTCTAATTTTAAAATGCTTCAATTTTTAAACGAAGTTTGACTCTCTTTAATTGTTAACGCTTCAAGTTTGAATTGAATAATTGTGAAAGCTTTCATGTTACTTGATACGATATAATATGATACTTATTATTAATATTTATAAAGGGGAATCGAAAATACAAAAGTTTAGTCTTCTCTATTCTGGATTCCTATTCTGGGTTCGAGAACTAAATATAAAGTATCAAAAAATGGTAGAAGCTACTATAAGTAGTGAAAAACAATTACTAGCTTAGTTTAAATATGTAAATTATTTAGGGTTGTATATAAAAAATAAAAGAAGGTTACAAAAATGGAAAAAGTAAACATATAAAATGTTAATAAAGCAATGATATATCGTAACATTTTTAATTCCATTGAAACAATAACAAGCCTATATTCCGAAATTGGAAAGGTGATCTAATCTGTTTCCATTTGAAAATATTTTCTGCTGATTCTTTGCACTAACTTGGAAAAAATAATAGTTTTTTTCATAAAATACAGTGGATCAATAGGCTCTACATTAATTGTGGATATTCAAGGTCCTCATGCGCTACTTTTCAAACGAATTTTATTTCTGATTTTAACTTTTGTTACGGTTGTACATTTTTAGGGATTTCCATGGAAAATTGAAGTTATTCAAAGCAGCGTAATTTATAAAAAATATATTTTTTATAATTGAGGGAAATAGTAAGTTTGAATTTTAGTCAATGATGAATAGCAACATTTAAAGAAATCAATTCTGGTCATTGATGGTTTTTATTTATAGCAATTGAATTCATAAATAAATCAAGCGAGTTTATGAAGGATACAAATTATATAATATCTTCGATGATAGGCATAGGCTTTACAAAAGTTTTAGGGAAAACTATGACCCTGGTTGGCCTTGGGAAGTTTTTATTGAAAAATAAAAAGTCTAGACGATTTCCTCTTAAAAATAGAAACTTTTTTCTCAAAATTGTAATCAGAAGAATTTAATGATAGCATTTTAACTTTATTGAAACAATGCAGAGCCAGATTACAAAGTTTGTAAACGAGCTACGTTTCATCCACTAACATTGTTTCAATATTAAACTTTGCTATATTCTGTATTTCTCTTTCCTATAAAACTCTTTTAATTTCTGTATACAGCCTAAAATAAATCCATAAGAAAGTAATTTTTTAGAGAGATTTAAATTATAACTTGGCTTTATGAAAAGAAGTTAGTGTGCCAAGTCCGTATTCGAATTATTACAGGACAATTCAAATAACAAATTTATACTAACATAAATTAATTCTCTAATGTATATATATATATATTCAAACACTTACAAAGGAATTCATTAAGACTCAATCATTTTTTAAACTTTCGAACCGCAAAATAGAAGAACCTGTAATTCAACAAATGTAAAAATATTGCATGAGAAATAGGAAAAAGTTGACATTCATATAATCATTTCCAAATAATTATATAAGGTTTCAAAATAAAAGTATTTAGGAATAACTTTCTTGCCATAATGCAAAATAGCAATGAAAATGAGAAAAATTTAGAATTCAAATAATGTCAGGAAACTTTCACTAATAAGTCTTTCAACATTTTGATACTACAAGTCGATGTAAAATTTAATAATTTCAGCTTTAAATATTCTCAATTACTCAACTCCAATTTTAGCCGTAAAAAATTATCTGATATTTCACATCCGTTTACATTATTCGATACCAAATTGAAAGACATTATAGCTGCAAAATTTTCAGTTTAAAGAATTTTTAATTAAATAATTTTGAATGAAATAGCTTCGGAATAAATTTCAAATAATGAAAAATTAGGCAAATAACTTCTGAAATGCAAGCTTTATAATCAAAAAGATTTTGCAACCAGGTTTTAAAAATTTAAATAATTTTTTTTTAATTTTCCCAAATACTGAGCGTTTAAAATGTTCAGGATTATAAATTTCTGTATATCTAATGCTTTCTAAAGCTTCAGCTACTTTGATTTTAGAACAATCAAAAGATCTTCATTTGTATTTATTCATTTTTGAAAGATTTAATCCTAAATAATGTCATTTGAACATCAAATGATCCAATTTTGACAATTCTAATCTAAATATTTTAATTTTCAATATTTTAAAATTCTCTTATTTTCAAAATTCTAACCTGACAGTCCAATTTTCTATAGGGTTCTATATGCGCATAGCATATAGTGGCGACGAGTAAAATATCTTACATCACTCGTAGGGTTATAAACGTCTTTACGTGGGGAATTCAATGTTCTCCTCGTGGTAAAGGCGTGCCTAACCCTATTTCTGATGTAATATACTATTTTTTAATTTACATTACAATGACGTGCTGACAGCAACTCTTTATCATGTCAACTACATGTAATCATGTAAATAAAGCGAATCATTATTATCAGTAAATAGAGAAAGTCAAGTACATATACGAGTAAAAGTATTAAACATCAAATCAGTTGCAGCTGAAGAAAATTTTAAGAAATAAGTTCTGTCTCGAGAAAAAAAGAAGGATGTTTTTTAGTATTCTACTCTCAACTTTTATATTGCTTCTTGATTTCGTTCGTAAGTAGAATATAATACAATACCAAATAAATTATTTACACTAAAATCTCTTCCATTCTGTTATCAACTATATTCAAAATTTTAATTGAATAACGCATACATATATATTTCTAAAAAATCGTATTACACGTTACATATTGCAAAACTCTTTATAATAGCTTGAAATGAAATTTTAGTCAACGTGTGTTCCAAAACATTATTAAAAAGAGAGTCTCCTTGGAACTTTCGAATTTGAGATTTCCAAATCCCATTTGGCAAAAAAATGCATTTAGAGTTGGCGAAAGCCATAAGCGTACGTGTATTGGTATCAATATTTCACAACCATATCTTCAAAGTTAGTTGAAACAATCTGTCAATAAACAATTCCGCTATTTCTTTTTATAGAATCAAGCAATGATCAAAGACCTCCTAATCGAGAACAGCGTCCATCGATTGTAAACTACGATCCTCTAGATCCTTGTAATGTAATGATTGATGGAGTCACGCATCAATTAGGACAAGGTAATTGAATAACTTGAGTACAATCTAACACAAATATTCCGGAATTCTGCTTAAAACGTTTATAGTGTGTCAGAGACCGATCCAAAGCTATATTTTTTACTCAAAAATAATTTTTAAAAAAGTACTGCATTTCGGAAGAACAACTTGAGGGTTAACTGAGGGGTTTCAGTACAGAACTAGTGGAAGCTTCTAATGTGTCCCCTAAGGGTTTACATTTTTCTTTCACCTTCTTCCTATTCGTTAACACACCTCCCACACCTTTTTGGTGGTGGGAGGGGGACCTACAGTTTAAGGTGGGTTCCAAACCACCAAGAGCAACAGCCTAAAGTACTTA
>JAAAKG020118665.1:0-15157 GCA_010014905.2 Druon quercuslanigerum
TTAGAAGAAGGTCCAACCTTCGAAGTCGAGTACGTAACTTGCTTAATCGACTTCTAAAAAAGGAAGTTCCTTGATTTGAGTAAAAAGTAGAGAATAGAATAAATAGGGACGTTAGTTTTCCTAGGTGTAGAAATATATATATATATCTACACATATATATATATATATATATATATATATATATATATAAAATTAGACTTGTTCTATTAAATTGAGTAGGATGTATTTAGACTTTTATAAAATCAAATTGTAAAACTTCTATACAAAGAAAGAAAGAGAAAAAATTCTTTACTTCTCCTCCCGTGTGTACCCATTTTCATAAAAATATGCAATAAAGAATTTTAAAGTTGTTTGAGAATTGTCGGACTCACCGAAAACCTACTAACCATAAAAGTAGATTAAAAATTAAGGTTTCAAGTTAAAATTAATATTCAAATCAGATTTAAATAGGGAAACATGAAGTTTGATAAAGAACTGTATTTTCTAAAAGAAATCCTGCAAATTGGCACTCATAGGGATAAGTTTTAACCCAAACTGTTGAATGTGGACCAACAACTTGTATTTTTATCCAAGAAATATGAAATTTGTACCAAATAAATTTAAGTCAACTCAATTGTAAATTGATATTTTCAATAGGAAAACATTCAATTTGAAAAGGAAATCTATTTTCAATAAAAGCTTACAAATTAGCACAACGAGCGATAAGTTTTTAACAAAATTTTTGAATTTTTAACCATAAACTCGAAATCAATATTCAATTGACATTTAAATAGGAAAACATGCAATTTGATAAAGAACTGTATATCCTTAAAAATCCAACAAATCGGCACTAGGAAGGATAAGCTATAACCCAAATAGTTGAATGTGGACCAACAACTTGCATTTTTATCCAAGTGTTTTGAACACTGAAAAAGAAATGATTGACTGAACAAAAGACACGACTGATCAATTCTGGTAGAAAGACATGCATGTTTAGGTCAAGTCAATAAAAACCACTGCACTTTAATTAACAAAAATGACGCTAAAACGCACGGTCTTTATTCAAAATCAATTAAAACTTTGTATTTAAAATTGTACACAATCAACAGCACTTATTGCTTGGCGAACGCGGAAATTTGTACCAAATGTAATTTAGTCAAATCTAATGTAAATTGAATTTTTCAATATGAAAACATTCAATTTGAAAAGAGACTCTATTTTCTAAAAAATCCTACAAATTGGCACAAAGAAGGATAAGTTTGTAACAAAATTGTGTAATTCTGAATCAAAAACTTGCATTTTCATCCAAAAAATATGAGATTTGTATCAAAACAGATCAAATGCAATATGAGACAAAACACTACAAGAAAAAGTATTTGAATTTTCCTCGTAATTAATTTTCAATTGACATTTTTAATAGGAAAATATGCAATTTGAAAAAAACTACTTTCTTAAAAAATCCTACAAATAGGCACCCCAAGGGATAAGTTTGAACAAAGTTGTGGTATTCTGAAACTAAAAATTGAATCTTTTCCAATAAATTTGTGTCAAAGCAGATCAATTGCGAAACGAGACAAAAACATTACAAAAAAAGGTATTTAGATTTTACACCAAACAAATTTTAAATCAACACTTTCAATAGTAAAATATTCAATTTAAAAAAGAACTCTATTTTCTACGAAATCCTACACATAGGCATTCAAAGGGATACATTTTTAACAAAAATTTTGAATTTTGAATCACAAACTTACATTTTTGTCCAAGAAATATGAAATTTATACCACATGAATTTGAGTTAAAATCAATATTCAAATGATATTTACATGGAAAAACATAAAGTTTGATGAACAACTGTATTTTCTAAAAAAAAGTCCTGCAAATCGGCACTTAGAGGGATAAGCTTTCTACAAAATTGTTGAATTTTGAAGCAAAACCTTGCATTTTCGTCCAGGAAATATGAGATTTGTATCAAAACAGATCAAATGCAAAATGAGACAATACGCTACAAGGAAAAGTATCTGAATTATCCTCGCATTAAATTTTAAATTGACATTTACAATAGTAAAACATGCAGTTTGAAAGAAAACTACATTTTCTAAGAAATCCTATAAACGGGTACAAAGAGGGATAAATTTTTAACAAAATGGCTGAATTTTGAACCAGATACTTGCATTTTGTCCAAGAAATATGAAATTTGTACCAAATGAATTCGAGTCAAATCAATTGTAAATAGACATTTTCAATAGGAAAGAATTCAATTTGAAAAGGAACTCTATTTTCTAATAAATATTAGAAATGGGCACTCAGAGGGATACATTTTTAACAAAATTGCTGAAATCTGAACCAAAAACTTGCATTTTTGTGCAAGAAATATAAAATTGGTACCAAATCAGATCAACTTCCAATTGAGACAAAACATTACATGAACAATTGTTTGAATATTCCTTCTAATCAATTTTAAGTTGACTTTTTCAATAGGAAAATATTCAATTTGAAAAAGAAATCTATTTTCTAAGAGTTCCTACAAATAGGCATTTAGAGGGATAAATTTTAACAAAATTGCTGAATTTCAAAAAACAAACTTGCACTTTTTCCAAGAAATATGAAATTTGTACCACATGAATTGGAGCCAAAATTATTGTAAATAGACATTTTCAATAAGAAAACATTCAATTTTTTTCTCTACCCCGATTAATCAATGACCGTTGTGGAGGAAGGGGGGGGGGGGGTAGGACCTAAGTTGTGCGGTGTGTCGGACCTCGAGACTCGTAGCACCCAAAGCGCGAGACGGAAAGTAGCGCGAGGGTTTTTGGGCTCGTGGCGCGAGCGTGGCACGCTTGTTCGGGTATTGCCGTCTGAACGGGGCGCCAAGCGCCAGCGTCACTGGGTGGACGTCGGAATGTTCCGTTGACTCGACGGAGGGGGCAGCTGAACCCTCCTGGCGTTGCCTTCTATGAATCGGCTCCACGCTATTGCACCATCCATGGGACTGGTAGCGCTGGAGCCTTTGTGGCGATGAAAATCACCGATGTCAATTTAGGAGGTTTTCTCCCTCGTAACTCTGGCCACCGCCTAGGGCGATGACCATTTTTTTTTTTAGTATTTAGTCAGAGGCGGTACGAGGTTCCACCGTCCGGTCGGGTTCGGTGTTGGCCAGGTACCCGGGGTTCCCGGTAACCCTGAGGAAATAGGGGCCCACGAGGCGATGAAATCTGATGCAGACAGCAGCGGCGTGATCGGCGGCGCGCGGAGAGCCTGCGGCAACGTTGGCGGATTCGGGCAGTCCACAATAATTGGCCCGGCGCGAAGTAGTTCCGGGTCTGGTGAATTGTGCTGGCGGAAAAACGTGACGGTCGCTGGTGGCGAAGGCCGAAACTCTCAAAATGAGGGGTGCAGTCCGGTTGCGGGGCGACCTACAGCAGCTTGGGTCACAGCTTCTAGGGCGAACCTTTTTCTTCTCCAGGAGACGGTAAGCTTTTTTTCCTGGGGCATCGGGGTCCTCATGATACAACGTTGATAGCGGTGGCGGGACTCTCGCCCGCTGAGTCCGCTTCCTCTCCTCTTCTTTATTTTTCAATTCAACAGCGATGGCACTTCGATGTAATTCCGCTTCCTCTTCCTGCTGTCGGGCGGCGGCGAGGCGAGCTGCCTCGTTTGCTCGGCTTCCTACCGTTCTCTTCTCTGTCTCCTTCTCTCTCTCTCTTTCCTCCCGGCGAGCCTGCCGATTCTATTCGAGGTGGCAACTCCGGCGTACCTCGTTGCTCTCCATTCGGGGACGATGCACGCGTCCCCTGAGATCTTCTCCGGCTGAATTGTCACCGGTCAAGGCGGCACCTCGGCCCCGCCTTGACCCTTGTTGACGGTGATGGTCCGGATGGACCGGCTGATGGGGGACGCCGTTCCCCGTCGGCTAAGCGAGAGACGTGCTTAGCTCGCTGCGCCCGTCGCTTCAGTGTGCGCTTGGATGGCCGCGTGTTCCGCACAGGCCTTGCCATCAAAGGGATTTTTCCTGGCGACACAACGCACGCCAAATCGGGAAGCGACGGCGGTAGTGGCCTGACGCAGGAGACGGCGACACAACACACTCTCACAATCACTAACACTTTCACAGGTTGTTTTCGCGATCACCACCGAAGGGGCTGCAATTCCTACGCGAGAAGCCAAAAGAAAAAAAGACAAAAAAGGAGGAAAACACTAGTGAGGTACACTGCTTGACCGTCGAGATCGGGAGAAGAAAACTATAGATCAATTATCGAGTTAAATGTGGTTTATTCCGGTCCGTATATAGAGCCAAGGAGCGCGTGTTGTTCTCCTGAAGATTCGTAAAAACGACTGACTCTTTCCAGTCGCTCCTGACTCTCGCTAGCTGTCGAGCGGCGTTTCGAGGCAGCGAGGACAACGTTCGAGTCACCCGATTGGCTGCGAGAGCGGCAACGAAGTCGCAACCAAGCGGAGGGGGTCGTCAGCCAGGCCCGCCTGCCTCGACCGTCCGCGCGTCAACTCTACACTAACTGAAATCTAAATAATTCTTAGGCTAACTTTAATTAATGATTAAAAATAGTTACAACTAAGTAAAAATAATGAAAATTAAAAGTAAGGCTAAAATCTACCCCAGCTTCATTTTCCCGAAAGAGCGAAGAAGCTGAGACGAATAGAACGGTCGTTGGATATTTATTGTTATTAATTATGAACTAATTATTGAAAATTTAAATGTTTATTAAGGAAAAAGCTTAAATCACCAACGACCCTTCTTTTCCAGGTTACTTAATTCGTTCGTCTTATAGGTAAATCTAATAAAAGTATTTAATTCCAATCCTTATCCTTACGTTTATATTTACAAGGTAAGTTTGATGTACGTGCACACAATGGACTTGGGTACACGTACATCAAATAAAGTATTATCATTAATTTAATTTGATCCAGCGGGGGGGAGTGTGTAAAATTTAGTTTCTCTAATTTAATTGCTGAAAACGGTATTTATTTAAACACGAGCTTGAAAGAATATACGACCCGAGCACTGGTTGAGCTCCCCGGGGACAGTTTTCCGTGTGCCAGAAAGTAAAAGAGAGAGAGAGAGAGATAGAGATAGAGGAAAAGGAAGAGAAGAGGTTGCGCATAGGAGCGAGAGAGATGGAGAGATAGCTGGCGTACGTCCTTGACCTACGGCCCATGTTGACGTTCCAGCTGTCAGCGAGGCAAGTATGCGTACTAACAGCTGTTATTTGGCCCTCCGGAAAGTGTACCGTTACTCGGGCTATTGTCTGCCTGGATGACACACTCAAAGGGGAAAGCAAACTCGTCATTTGTGAAGCTGTGAAATCGTCAATTGGTCACATAGGACCTTCACTCAATTTCCTTTTGGAAAATTGAGTGGAGATCGAGTCGACACTTGCTTTCATTTCACAGTCGTTCTCAACTACTATATTTGACACATAACAAAACATTCAATTTGAAAAGGAACTACATTTTCTAAGAAATCCTAGAAATGGGCCATCAGAGGGATACATTCTTAATAAAATTGCTGAATTTTGAACGAAAAACTTGCATTTAGGGCAAGAAATATAAAATTTGTACCAAATAATTTTGTGTCAAATCAATTGGAAACAAACACGTTCAATAGGAAAGCATTCAGTTTAAAAAGGAACTCTATTTACTAATAAATCCTAGAAATGCGCACTCAGAGGGATACATTTTTCACAAAATTGCTAAACTCTGAACCAAAATCTTGCATTCTTGTCCAAGAAATATGAAATTTGTACCAAAGGAATTTGAGTCAAATCAATTGTAAATAAACATTTTCAATAGGAAAAAAATCTATTTGAAAAGGAAATCCATTTTCTAATAAATCCTACTAAGGGCATCAAAGAAGGATGAATTTGAGTCCAAATCAATATTCAATTGACATTTATATAGGAAAACATGAAATTTGATAAAAAACTGTATTTTCTGCAAAATCCTACAAATGAGTACATAGAGGGATAAGTTTTAACCCAAACTGTTGAATGTGGACCAACAACTTGCATTTTTGTCCAAAAATATTAAATTTATACCAAAACGGATCAATTGCGAAATGATATAAAACAATACAAGAAAAAGGATTTGAATATTCCTCCTAATCAATTTTAAGTTGACATTTTCAATAGGAAAATATTCAATTTGAAAAAGAACTCTATTTTCTAAGAAATCCTACAAATAGGCATTTGAGGGATTAATTTTTAACAAAAGTGCTGAATTTTAAAGCACAAACTTGCATTTTTGTCCAAGAAATATGAAATTTCTACCAAATGAATTTGAGTCAAATCAATATAAAATAGACATTTTCAATAGGAAAACATGCAATTTGAAAAAAATCTATTTTCGAAAAAATCCTACAAATAGGTACTCAAAGGGATAAGTTTTAACAAATTTGGGGCATTTTGAAATAAACGCTTGCATTTTCATCCAAGAAATATAAAATTTGTACCAAAACAGATCAATTGACAAATGAGATCACAAATTACCGGAAAAAGTATTTGAATTTTCCTCCTAATCAATTTTAAATTGACATTTTAAATAGAAAAACATGCAATTTGAAAGAAATCTTTTTTCTAAAAAATCCTACGAATAGGCATTTCGAGGGATAAGTTTTTAACAAAACTGTTGAGTTTGGACCAAAAACTTGCATTATTATCCAAGAAATATGAAATTTGTACCAAATGTATTTGAGTCAAATCAATATACAATTGACATTTTTAATAGGAAAGCATGCAATTTGAAAAGGAACTCTATTTTCTAAAAAATCCTACAATGTGGCACAAGGAGGGATAAGTTTTTAACAAAATTGTTGAATTTTGAACCAAAAACTTGCATTTTTATCAAAGAAATATGAAATTTTTGGTACCAAATGAATTTGAGTCAAATCGATATTCAGTTGACATTTAAATAGGAATACATGAAATTTTAGAAAGAACTGTATTTTATAAAAATCCTACAATTCGACACTTTGAGGGATGTTGAATTTGGACCAAAAACTTGCATTTTTATACAAGAATAATAAAGTTCTTACCAAAACAGATCAATTGCAAAATGAGACAAAACATTACATGAAATAGTATTTTAATTTTCCTCCGAATCAATTTTCAATGGACATTTTAGTAGGAAAACATACAAATCGGACAAGAACTCTCTTTTAATTATATAGGCAAACATTAGATTAGAATTCTAAAATTATTTTAACTCACATATCTCTTATTGATTATCTGCAGTTTCGCCATAATCGACAACATTCAGTTGAGGCAAATTTTCAGAAAAAGAAAAAGGCTAAAGAACATCCTTTACATCATCTGAAAATACATAAAATAAAGAGAAACATAAGCATTTACAAGTGTGGCCATTTTGCAAGTTTATTTTACCAAGGCATACCTTTACTGGTTGGTGAACGTTCGATCATGGAATCGTCCAAACTTGGTTCTGAAGGAATTTTACATTCTTCAGAATTTTGGAGTAAGCTTTCCTCATTCGTATGAACTAAAAGCACAAAAGCAACAAATAAATATAAAATCGCCTTCCTATTTTCGCCTACATTATCTTGGAAATTACAAGAAACGCCATCGAACTTGTCGGACTTTAATAAAAACAAAAAGAAATAGAAATTATTTTTAAAAAAATCTGCGAATACATTTATAATTACTGCACTTACGTGCACGTTAAATGCTTGCATAAAATCGTTAAAAAACAAAGGTACTCGCTTATCTTTCCTGATGTTTGTTTTCAAAATGTTTCTCTGTGTTCCTTGCGTAATTTTTGCAAAATCGTCGACAATGCTCCCGGTTTTAAACATTTCTTGGTCCGATGATTGTGGGAAGAGAAACTTTCTGCTGTGAAGTGATCGGAATACAACAAGCTATTCAAAGGAGGTATGCAACGTCCCCGGCCAATAATTTTGACCCATTGTCTGCACAGTGCTTCATTTCGAGGAAATATGCGGAATAAATAATTAGAATTAAATACCAATTCCTTATCTGCATTGCATGCAATATTTTTGAAATTTCTGCAGTTTTAAAGCTTTAAAGGTTGCACAGAGCTTGGAAGTAGAGTTTATGTTTATTTACCTATGTACAGTCACATTTTCTCTCTGGCGCGATTTCCCACAACGTACATGTTTGCTCATCTTCAAAATTTAAAATATTAACCTTACTGGTATTATTTAATACACTACAGAAGAATGAATTTTATTTCCCGTTGAAACTTGTTTACACTCCACTGTTTACACTGCTGTGTATCGCATCATGATGCATGCTCAGAACCGCAGTTCATGGAACGAGCAAGGGTGACGCTGAATGCCAAAAACGGTTTCAATTCGTTTCAAACCATCTCGTATCCAGTATATATATATATATATATATATATATATCAGTGCCAGCAGTGCGTGGCCCGGTGTCGAGTGGCGCGTTAGGGAGAGGGACATAGCGGAACGAAGGAAGCGAAAAGGCGAGGGAGAGAGCGTCTGCCGCAAGTAAGGAGGAGGATCTTCTGAAGAAGAAAAGAGACAGCAAAGCGAGTCCGGAGAAAAGCGCGCTTGAGAGTCAGTTTAGAAAAAGCGTACGAACATGTAGCCCCCTCCCCCCAATGGATGGGCAGGGGGAGGAGGTTCTCGGGGTGCTGATAAGCGAGGTCAGAGGGTTAAGAGAAGACTTGAGGGGGCTATATAGCAAATGGAAAGTATGAGGGAGGAGCTGAGGGTAAGAGATGAGAGATGGGAAAGGAGATAAAAGAGCTGAGTGAGAAAGTGGAAGGATCGCAGAGGGAAGTGGTGTCGGTAAGCAATGGGGTTGAGAACGGAAAGCAAAGAGAAGGCAGATAGGAGAAATAATATTGTGATACAAGGATTAAAGCTAAAGAGTGGTGAAGAAAGGGACGGGGTGAAAGCGCTGCTAAAGAGCACAGGGCTGGTTAAACGCAGGGTAGGGAAAGTTGTGCTTAAGGTGAGAAAGGAGGATGAAGTGGCAACTGTTGAATTGGAGAGCTGGGAAGAAAAGTTGGGGGTAATGCCTACAAAAAATAGAATAAAGGATGAGAAGGTTTGCATCGATCAAGGTTAGGAGGGTGATGAGTGAAGGAAGAGCGGCGAAGGTAGGGTATCGAAAAATAAATGTATATGAGAAAAAGTGGGTACGGGACGAGGAGAAAGAGGAGTTGAAGGAAGTACAGGGGAATTTTTTTCGTAGGAAGTATCGGGTGGGGTAAAGCAGGGTAATGGAGTATTAAAGGTGCTGGACTGGAACGTAGCAGGGGTAAAAAAGGAAAATAAGGATTTCTGGAGGTATATTCAGGAATTTTATGCAGTGGTACTGGTAGAGATGTGGGTAGAGAGAAAGGAATGTTGTAGAGTAGAGCCAAATTTGCCAAGGGTGTCTAGGTGGATGCTACAGGAGGCGGTTAGAGTAAAAAGGAAAGGAAGGGCTAGTGGGGGAATTATAAAAGGGCTAAGGGATGGATTAGAGAGTATGGCGGTACTAGGTGGGGACTTTAATGCGAGAATTGGGGGGCTGTACCGAGAAGGGGAGAGCTTCGAAAGGAAATAAAAGGATAAGATAATAAGTAAAGAGGGGGAGATTCTAAGAGACCGATAGAGGATAGAGGCTGAGGGGTGGTGATTGGTATAATAACAGTGGACGAAGATGTAAAATACACCGAGTAATTCACAGTGGAAGGGAGGTTGAAATCCGACCATCAGCCATTAAGTTTGTCGATAAATAGGGAGGGTGGCAGCAGACAGAGAGAGGATGAAGGGCCGTTAGGGGAAAGAATGTCATGGGCGAGGGAGGCGAGAGAGAAGTATCAGAAGCAGTTGGGAAAGATAAACTTTGAGGGCGAGTCGTTGGAAGAGAAGTTGGCGAAGCCTTGGTAAGGTCGGGAATGTAAAATAATAAAGATGAATCTGAAAAGGAAGATCAGGGAGTGGAAGGAAGGAACTGCGAAAAGGGTGGAGTACTTAGAAGTTGGGAAGGAATTTAGGGTGATGTGTAAGAAGAAAGAGCAGGAGAAGGAAAAAGATCTGAAAGAGGAGTTGAGAAGTGTTAAGGGAGAAGGTTTCGTGTGAAAGATAATTAATAGATTTAGGAAACGTAGGGTTGAAAAAAGTAAGAAGATAGAAGAGCGGAATGGAGGGAATTTTTTAAAGATTCATTTCAGAGGTCAGATACACGGAAGAGAAATGAAAGGATTAGAAGAACGAGGGAGGTTCATGAGGAGGAGCTGAATGACGAGCAGATAGAGAAGCGGATAAGAAAATTGAAAAGGTCTAAGGCAGCAGGGTTGGACAGGATAGAAGCGTGGCTGTTTGTCACAAAAAATGTAAGGGAGAGGCTGAAGAGGGTAGAGAACAAAGTATGGACGGGGGGAATCACGAGAGGGTAAAGGGAAGGTGATCGGAGCGTGTAGGGAAGGATCGATCAAAGCACTATATAAAAAGGGGATAGAAAGAGGCGGCAAAATTATAAAGGAATTACGCTAATGAATACAGCGTAAAAATGTACAGGATGGTGATGGCAGGTAGGCTGTGGCAGGATGTTGGCAGGAAAGGAATACTGCCGGAGATCCAGGCTGGCTTTAGGGAGGGATGAAGTACTATCGACAATGTTTACGTCTTGTAGCACGTAGTGGATAGAGATTTAGCTAAAAAGGGTGCGAAGGTATACGCGTTTTTTGTAGATCTAAAAGGCGCGTTCCCTTCGGTCCATATGGTGAGGTTGTAGGAGGTGATGGCAGAGAGGGAAGTGAAAAGAGGCCTCATCGAAAGAGGTATATGAAATATAAAGGGGTAGGTATATAAGGAGACGACAGGTAGTGTGAGAGTTGAGGGTTCAGTGTAAGTGAAAAGGTAAATAGGATACAGGAAAGGTATGTAAAGTGGACACTGGGGTTTTAAAGGAACACGCCGAACTGTATTGTCAGGAGGCAGACAGGAAGAACGTTTTTAAGAGGTAGTTGTAAGAAAATTCTGTAAAAAATGGAAGTTTAAGCAAGTCAATTTTTGAATTCCGGCAGGCCGAAAAATAAACGTTTATCGATCTACTTTATTTACATATTACAAATATTATAAAAATCATTCAGGACAATATTTAAAAAGTAATTGATAAATTTTCAGTCACAAGTTTTCGCTGATGACAGTTACCTTACTGTTCCAAAGATCTGACCTAATTTAAAGGAGTTTTGGTTACTTATGTACATTTAATTTCGTGCACAGTCTGCATTAAAATTCAAATATGATAATTTTAAAGTATACATGAAAATTTGAAATATCTATGGATGATAATATCGAAGAAAATACAGAATTTATTAATGAATCTAAGCTAAAAACTCTATTTTAACATATACAAAACGAATAAAGTGGATATTGATAAATAAATTTTTAATTACAAATGCATAAAAGTCAATGTCGGTTACCAGTACGTGAAATTTGGGTTACGTTTGTAATTTAAAAGTGCTTGAATTTTTAAGATTTGTTAATTGTACTGTGACGTTTTTTTATCATCTTTAAGCATATGCATCAATTTTCATAAAATATGAGAGATTTAATGTTTAAAAATTCTAATTCCGAATGGCGTAAAAACTTTGATTTTTCGAGAGGGGATTGTTAAAGAATGCTTCATGTCCGTGCTAAATAACAAATATTTTCATAAATTTATTTATTTACATTTACTTTTTTTTGCATTTATTTATTTTCGCCCATTCTACTACAAAGAACTTGTGAAATTTTATCGTCCCTCTCTCTCTCTTTCTTTCTCTCTCGCTCTGTCTTTCTCTCCTGCATCATATTGCATGATTTTAGATATTGCAGATCTTTTGAAATCCGTCTTGTATTCAAGTGTTTTCAGTACTATTACTAGTATAAAGCTTTGTAGACTCATATTTTTCCATTAGGTTTTATATATTTTTAAATATTTAAAACAAAGATAAATAATTGTTGAAGTAAGAGCGTATTTTCAGTCTGCATTTGCACTCAGGGGTTCAGCATTATATGTGACCGTCCGCGAAAAAAGGGACCTAATGCGGAAAGAATCTATAGAATCTATAGTTTCTGAATTACTCTTTCATTTACAATAACCAGAATTTGTTTAAGTTCATTACTTTTCTTGTTTTTAAGCTACAAACATAGGCATAATAAGCGTACGCGGAAACGAAACGAGAGGCCTGAGAAAACCATCCCCACCGCTCACTACTACTGGGTATAGTCGAAGCGGACCGATGGGAGCGGAGCTCACGGATATGGCGCCTAATGGTAGAGTGGTGAGTGGAGGGGGTGATTTTCGTAGATGCTTCCCCATTACTCAAATGCTGGTTCGCGAACACTGTTGCAGTCGCCCGTCCTGTAAAATTCACCTTTGACGGCGGCGAATGTAATATGTACAATACAGATAAGAAAAAAATTAAAAATTTTTGGAGGCGAAACGTAGAGGCTGCTTATGAACTGTGCTTTTTGGATGTTTTCTAGTTAAAATTATTTAGTTTTGACCAAAATTGATTTTTAATCTTCCAATATAGAGTAATACAGGAAACACTATCGATATCATATAACCGTTACGTTTGGGAAGATTATTTTTTGTCTTTGTTATTGTAAATACAATTTTTGTGCTGATGAAAAGGGCACAAATAAAAACATTAAGTTTTAAATGATTTTCTTCGTGTGTAACTTTTGTTACCTACTCGGAAAGTACTCTTCAATACCACGCGCTTACCCATATTTTTCGTTTTTTATATGGTTTAACGTCGGTGTTGCCGGACTGATCAACATTCAGAGGGCAGACAAAGAATAAACACTCATGGCGAACCAGATAGATTCGTCCGCAATGTTTCCGGGTGAAAACGAACGTAGAATAGTATCCTCATGAGGATATCGTCATCAGGTCAATTTTGTTGTAGTAGTACTCTGATATTTTAAACTCTATTTTTATCCTGATATTTTTCAAGTCTTGTACATTGTGACATTTTTCTTAAAGGGTTATTTTTTATGCTTATTAAATTTTCAAGTTATCTGCTATATTTTAAATGTGGCTTCTGCTCTACTTATTTATTGTCTATTTATATTTTTCCTTTTCCAACCCATTTTCTGATTTATTTTACTATTTAATTGTTTAATGATTTTGTGAGTTTATGAGTGCATGAATGTAGAAACTAACGCCTCAAACAGCTTAGCTTCTAGTATGTGTGTGAATGTGTAGGTATATACACGAGCGCCTAAACTGATTAGCGACTTGTGTATATGCACATGGGTAAGTGACAGTGTGAGAATCAAAAAGCTTACCGTCTCCACTGCCACTTCCTTTTGTGACCGTCGTCCCTTGACGATGGTATGACTGTCAGTTATATAATAGCTTCTAAATTTAGTTTTTTTTTCTTGTTCGAGAATAAATTGTTTTCCTTTTTATACAATTGAATTAAATAGAATTAGCCAGCGTTTTCTATTTTTTTTTTATCTTAAATCGGGTTTTCAGTGACTTGTCTAAATAATTCGTTCTCTTAGTTTCCTAGCGTACTGGGAGCTTGATGTTAAAGGACATCTCATTTGGTTTGCGAGTTGAGCAGATCTGCAGTTCCATTTTGACTGAGACTTTCTCTCAGCAATCTCAAATATGATACGAAATTTCGTGGTAATCTAAAAAGAAACATATGTGACGATGTTTCTTTCTTTTGTAGCAGGGTAAATTTTACTGTTACAAGACAGTATTTCAGGATAACTGGCCGATCATCTCGTTAATGTATCTTCCACTATGTGCGGGCTCGTAACACCTTTGCGAATCTAGTAGATGGAATGCACTTCTTTTATTATGTGCTGACCAACGCCTCGATATCCATTTTTCGAGCCACTGCGTATAGTCATTTGCGAAAGCATGAGAGACTGTGGGGGTTTTCAGAATTTTTATGCAGTCGACCAACAGCTCGGAATAAAATAGTTGAAGTTGACAATTAGTTTAAACATGTGAGACTAGGATGTATAGGTGTAGGTACTTGGAATAATAAGAAATAGTTTACATTTTCCATATTTAAATTTAACCCTTTAATTTTTATATTAAATAATTTCTTTACGCTTAATTAGCAATCTGTTCAACAGATATTTTATCGCAGCTATTTTAATTATATTTCGTTACTCGGTTGCTTATTTCTTGGTATTCCTGTGTTGCTTAGTTAACTTAAACTTCGGTATCATTTAGATGAATCTGTACCGTGAGTTTGCCCATATTTTTGGAAGGATAACGGATTTCTAAGTGCAAGATAAAAAGTTACAAGGATGTTATGTTAATGAATGTTTTAATTGCAAGTTATAAAATTAAACAGACATTCAATGCATCGGCGAGAGAGTTTCTTGTCTTTTGTTAAAAAATGCATTTATTTGGCCATTATGGAATTATTTACGACAGGATAACCTCAAAATTTAGAGGGTAAGGAGTAAGGCCTTTTATCTTATACTAATGAAGTTAATGATTTTGCTCAATTTATTCCTCGTGGCTTTTCTGGTCTTCCTTATTAAAGGCTTGGCAACAGTCTTTTTAAACTTACTCTTACATCTCTCTAGTCGAGTTCATCGGGGAGATCCGTAGACTACGTGACGCTTTTTCGACGGATTTTCGACCCCCACCTACCCCCACATAATACACCTCGAAATTTTTCACCCCCCCAACCACTCTTAATGTCACGTGATATTTCCTCAAATCAGAAAATTCGCAGAACTTAAAAACTTCAGAAGTGCAATAAAAAAAGGTGAAATTATTAGCATTTTTTAACGACGATACTTGACTTATTTATTAATAACGTTTACATAAACAGTATGAACAAAAATGTTTATAAACAATTTAAAAACGCAATTACTTGTAAATATTGTTTGTATATTTAAATTTCATCAACACTTTAAGGTGATTGCGTGTTTTGAGATATACAGTTTTTTTCATGAGCATTATCAGAATCGTAAGATTCTTCCTCGGATTCTTCTTTCATTTCGCATTCCTCACTTAAATTTGATTTTCGCGTAATTTTCTTATGGAGCGCACGCGAGTGAAGCACTTGATATGTTCTGGGTTGAGACCGTTACAGCCCTGAAGCCTGGGTAAGCCCGTTGCGTCCCATTCTAAGCCTCAAGCGTGACTCCATAGCCCTTTCCAAAGGGAGAGGACCGCTGCCACGCTGTTGGCCGATATTTCAG
>JAAAKG020118676.1:0-15157 GCA_010014905.2 Druon quercuslanigerum
AAATAAAAGTTGAGAATTATCAAAACAATATTTTTAATTGACAAAAAATATAAGCCGGTATTTAAAAATATCCGAAACTAAAAATCACCGACTTTAAGTCAGAATTATATAATAAATTTATTATTAAATTCCCTCAAATATTTCAATTCGCGATTTTTAGAACTGTGGCACATAGTTAATTTATAATAATTTATGAGCTAATTTGTGAATTTGTTATTAATTTTTTTGTTATTTTTTATTACTCTAGTATAATATAATTATAATATCTGTAAATTATGAAAAATTAATATGATAAATCATACAATATTCTTTCTATCACAATTACATATCAAGTTCTGGAATAAAATATTGTAAAGAGAAAAATGATTTACGAATATTTCTTATCTTTGGCAAAACTCAAATTAATTAAAAATTATTTTCGAGTTTTCATAATAAATCTATGTTGAAATTTAATTCCGAGAGTTAATAACAAGTAAATGAGTATTATCATTGCTTTTAAATTTATATAAATATAAGTTTCATAATATTCATGACAAAATTAAAAAATATATATTTTTAAATATTTCAGACGTGTGGTAAAAAAACCTAGCAGATTTTAATTAAATATTTTTATTTTATATTATTTTAGAAAATATTATGACAAATTAGATTCTTTTTAAAAAATGCTAATTACTTTGAAAATATTGTATATTTTTAACTGGACTAACTTTTTGCCAGAAATTTGCTTATTCTCTTGAAAACTTTCGAAATTATTTCAAAGCTTTGAGTCTGCTAAATATATCTTGATTTTACTCGATTTTTAATTGTTTTAATTCTGTGTTCTTACTAAATTGAAACGTTTCGCTTTAAAATCTTTTTAAAATCTTTTTCTAAATTTTAGGAAATTTTTTTATATGTTTCAAAACCTTTTTTAGTTGTCTCTTAAAGTTTACGTTTTAAAATAAAATATTATTTAAAACGTTCACACAAATATAAGGAAAATTCTTTTTTTTTAATCCTGGAAAAATTTCTTTTATTTTCGTGAAACTTTACAAAGATCTTTTAAAATCTTGACAAGCTTTAATTATTTTTAAATCGTTTTAAAACTTCTGAATACCTCTAAAATTTACTCAAAGTTTTTCTAAAATTATGCAGTATGGCAAAATTTTAAAAGTTTGTTTTAAAATCTTTTACAGATTTTTCAAAAATATTAGGTAGTAACTCAAAAACTTTGCGGACCTTTTTTCAATTTTCTCTTGAAATTCGTGAAAAAACCATAATTTAAAAAGTACCCATGAATTTATGAACTCTTTTTTAATCTTTTGACACACTGAGAGAATTTAGTTTACCCTAGAAATTTGTAAATCTTAAAAAATTTAAAAATTTGTCTCAAAATGTCTTCTAGATTCTTTTACCGAGCATTTTGATATCCTCAAAACGTAAAATTATTCTTTTAATATAAAAACTAAACCATTTCTTCTAAAAATCAGAAAAATCCTACTTGTCATTTTCGCCATGATTGCCTGAAACTGTTAAAAGAGTTAACTTTTCGAAAAAAATTAACTGTTTTTCGTGGAAAATGTACAAGTTCAGAAAAAATTCCATAACATAACCTCAAATTTTTCTTATCTAAAAATTGTTTAAAAGAACTCGCTGTTTTATAAAATATACAATTCAACTGCTTTTGTTTTAAAATATCAAATCGCTTAACTGTTCTTATTAAAAAAAAGATCATCACAACAAGATTTAACTAACATAACCTAAAAGTTCTTTGTCAAGATCTTTAAAAAAATATATATTTTCGCCTCGAGAGAAAACACGACAGAAACGCAAACATTTTGAACTTCACATTTTTATTAAAATCTGAGTTTTGTAAATTTATGAAACCTATGTGTGGCGACATCTTCAGGATACTTATTTATTTAGTTTCATCGTTACCGACTTTTCTGAATTTATGCTATACGGACTTCCAACTCACAAACTCATGCTTCAATGTTTGAATTTTTTCAGAAAATAAATTTTGGAATAAATGTAATTTAGGTTATCTGAAACCTTACCGCACAATGGGTAGTTTTCGTTTTTTGGAAAGTATAATTGCCAACTGTTTGCAGGGTTTTGATACCCTAGGATCTTTTAGCGACAGTTTAATCATACCGATCTTACTAATAAGATTAACCAAGGGCTTTCAAAATTTAAAAGGATTTCATAAATAATTCAAAGATACATATATTATTATATTTACCAATAGAATTAAAAAACACAGCCAATAAAAGGACCAGAACTAAAAAGATCGTCATTTTTTTAACTGAAGACAATTTAATTACTGCCTTAATTTTTATTTTTATTCATCAAGGCTGCCAACGATTATCTTTATGCTTTATTGCATTACATTATATGTACACAATTGCTTATCAAATTAAGTATCTCCGTCTCGAGCTGGTTTGGCCTCGTGAGATATTTGTCTTTTATTAAGCAGTATTTGGTAGACTTGAAGAAGAAAGAAAAATGTTTTGTTTTATTAATATAGAGTTCAAATTTCAAATTCAAATTTAGGGTGATCTTTTTTCCGCAAAAAAATTTAAACCCTTCTTGGAACCAAAATAAAAGAATTCTTGTTTCTCGATACGCCCTATTCATTAGCTTAACAGTTTTGAAACACACAAATTTTCTGTGTTTTAAAACAGGCTGAAACTATTATTTTGAATCTGCTTTAAAGAAATTCGGTAAATGACAAAAAACAACAATTCAACAGTAAGTGAAACCGTGCGCTTAACACAATATAATCAGCGAGTAAAATAATTTAAAAATGTTTAAATTTAAAGATCGCAAATAGTTGCCTATGCTATCACGGTGGCGGTAGTTGTAAGTAAATTTTCGCTCAGTGAGCATTATTTACTACGATTACCACTAAAAATTCAATTACTAAAACACTAAATTCATAAACACTTCCCAGCAAAGATTTCAGCAACTTTGCGATACCCAAAGTAATGGCGCCGACCCATGTTACTCTGCACTTTCTGAATCTGTATCAGCCAATCAGCTTTTAGAAGGCCAAGGAACAATTCACACTGCTGGCACGTGATCACAGGCTGGTTAGAATTTTTATCAGTGTTACCAATCTTGAAAACTTTTTGAACTGCGCTTGCGTCGCGTCGACAACCTGATTGGTTAATGTTAGCGCGTTGATTGTAAATTATACAAATAATAAAATTTTAAATTCATGATAAATAATGATTGGAAAATGAATTCAAAGTAATTTCTTAATCACAAATTAGAATTTTGGCGTAACTAATTGAATCGGCAGCTGGAGACATCGACACCTTTCGAGGATCCTATGTTATAAATAAAGTTATATTTTTACGTGAACCTTATTGATTTCCTTTTAAATTAAATTAATATTTTAAATAAGCATTTTTCAGAATTATGTACCATTTCTCTGTTCTGTTTAATCAAATCTGGAAAGATTTCAAGTTTCTTAAATAGGAACAGTTATCAAATTCAGTTATATTACTCTAACGGTCTATTTAAAATAAAGATGCTCTCTAGAATTATATTGTATTATTCCTAAATAATAAATAAAGAAAAAAATCGAGAAGACAGTGTCGTCCCAAACCGTAGCAATTCTTTCTTTTTTGCTAAGCTGGCAGGGGGTAGCCCATATGGCAGTAGGTACAATGAAATGTATAATAACAGGCTTATTTTTAGTTTAAGTCTGTAGATTTGCTTTTTACCTTTTTCGCGAGTCACGTGATGAGAATGTATTGTTTAAAGCTGAACGGGTTCAAACAAAAGAAAATTCATAATTACCAAATAATCATAAAAAATCACTAAATAACGTATCTAGCGCGAAGAGCAAGATCCATCATTTATGTGCCCTAGGCAGATTTTTTTTGTGCTTTCATATAAAAATGGTTTCCGGTTTTGAAACCTTCTTGTAACATACGCTGATAATGAAGAGTGAAAGCTTTTAAAAATTATGTATTTAAATTGGAGATGTTAAAAACTTAACTGTTCAAACATAATTAGAAACTGAGGTATTCTTAAGTTAGGATCTGTAATCTTATTCATTAAAAATAATTCATTTAAAATTTTGCATCATCACAACCATTTGATAATTTTTACACTGAAGCACCCTTTTTATTTTTTTTTAAAGACGACTGGCTGGGAGGGTTACGAAAAATTATAACTTCCAGAGTTGTCAGATCACACTATTTGAAAGTGGTCTTGATGATCAAAATGAATCCACACAGAATCACATATCAAGTCACGTTTATTTTCTTTGGCACAACACACTCTTATAATATTATAAGATCATTGGCGGGTCTACCACTTTTTCAGAACTAAAACTACATTATATTTAAAAAGAAACAGAAAATGAAACTCCCAACAATAACTGATAGCCACAAGGTACCTTGTAAGCCAGCGAGTTTGCTTGAGCTTCAAGGCCGTGATTTTCTCATATACCTTGTGGACTTGAATGAGTTTCAATGCAGTAAAATAACAGAAAAATGGAATAAATCGATGATTTCCTCAACAAAAAAAGCGGTAACACACAACTCGTTGATGTTCTTAAATGCGGTAAAACATATATAGTTGATTTTATTAATTTCCGTAACAAAGAAATTAATTCTTTGTTTTCATTTGCGGTAGCAAAGAACTGCATTCTTTGTTCTAAATTGCGCTAATAAAGAACTGGATTCTTTATTCTCATTTGAAAAAGCTCTTCGACGTGAGTCGAGCTCAAAGACCGACGAGGAACTGAGACCTGGTAAAGAAAAAGTCATCGTTCTCATGGCAAACCAGGGTTTGGAAGGGACCTTTTTAGTACTTAGGATCTCATATTAAGAATTTTATCTTTGTTTTGTTTATACTTTAAGTGTTTACGAACATTGCGCGGATCGATCGAAGCAAAGAAGAAAAAGGACTGGAGAAAACGAGTACTTAAAATATTTAAATATGATATCCTGATTTAGCAAGATTCATAGTACGTACATCATTTATTAATATTCCTAATTAAATCTCACATGTAACATTTTAATTTGACTTTTGATCGGAAACAATATTATAATTCAGTGTTTACGGTTTATTCGATAATTCCTATAGATTGGGCGTTGTCGACCTACTGGAGTTTCATTGGTTTCTTCCTTGCTTAATGCAATAACTCTGCCGCTTTCCATATTTATTTTCGCGCGTACATTACAACTAGCATAACCAATATACATTCCAGCAAGAACATTACAACTCTCTAATATGGCAAAGACTTCACCGTCGGATGTTGATATAACTATTTGTTCTTGTGTTGGCATAGGTACAAAGCAACGTTCCCGATAAAGTCCTGTAACCAAATTTAGCATTGTGTCGGCAGGAAAAGTGTATCTTCGGAGTTCGAAAATCCGATTCGGATTTGTTTTCGAAATAAGTCGAATAAATCTAAAATTTTGAAGGCTACATCCACCTTTGGCACGAGAAGGAAGCCTGGTAGGTGGGACGATATTTCTGACAAGAGGTCTCGCAATACTAGACCTGACTCGAGAATTAGGCCTGGCCGAAGGAAAACCGGAAGGATGGTGGCTGATAGCAGGAGATCTTGACCTATACCCATCAGGAGGAGAAGAAGACCTGGCCGGAGAATGATTTAGGTCAATAAGTTCTCTATTTCGTAAAGACTCGAAACTTAAATCTGCAACAGCAAATAGAGGACAGTATTTTTGTGAAGTCCGTGAAGCAAGAAATATACTAGCCTATACTATTACGTGAGATGCTAATATCGATGCGTCCATTTCCTAACGCCCCATGCCGCGTTTGGTTGATTTAACACTATGGGTCATGTATATAAGGAAAAAATCTGGGTGGAACCGCGTACCAGATACCATGGAAACAATGTTGTCCGCGTGGGCTGGACCTCTATCAGTTTGAAAATGGAAGTATGGTGGTTCAGTTCTTCGGGTGTTCGCGTGATCCAACTAGCGAACGCACGACGTGCCAGTGTTTAGACAACATTGATTCGTCGGATGCGGGACCAGAGTGATCCCACACGGGTAACGCGTGCTGCTCAATACTGGTATACCAGCAGTCTTTAACACAAACCGCAATACGTTAGCGCATCTTGTCACGCTTTTCCCGAACTGCTGGCATACCTGCACCGAACAGCACGCGTTCCCCGGGTGGTAACGTGTGATGTTCTATGCTGGTGTACCAGCAGTTCGGTAGCACAAACCATGATACGTTAGCGCATCGTGCCACGCTTCTTACGAACTTCTGGTATACCAGTATCGAACAGAACGCGTTCCCCGTGTGGTATCACTATGGTCCCGCAACCGCCGAATCAGTGTTATCTTGAAACTGGTATGCCGTGCGTTTGCTAGTCGAATTAAGCGGGCACCCCAAGAATTGAATTACCATAGTTCAATTTTCGTACCGATAGAGGTCCAGCCCACGTGGACAGAATTATATCTATGGTATCTAGTACCCACCTCCGCCGAGATTTTTTTTTGGGTATAAGCACAGAACCTAAAGTTATGTAGTGACCAAACGCGATGTAGAGCACTTTTTTTAAAATTATTTGTCAAAACGTAGATTCATTATTAAATTATTATATTTACCAATAAAATGAAGTATAACGGCTAATTCTAGAAGCAGTATAGAAAGGATCCTCATTTTTCTAACTGAGGTGAAATTATTTAATTTATTAATAAAAAATTAGGTTAAAATTTTAACAAATGATTATTTTGGTGCTTTATTACACAGTATATGATATTTACTATAGTTTTTATCTCATGCGTTTCATATGCCTCGAGCTTGCCCTTGTGTAATATTTGTACCCGATTAATCAGTCGTGAGTTTCAGAAGAAAAACAATTCTCGTTTTATTCACCTAGACTTAAAAACAATCCTATAATACTTCGACAGAGTTATTAAATTTATTAATTATTTCAATTACTATAAAGTTAAACCATCAAGTATAATATTAAATATTCTAATAAATAATAATATTAATGGCCCTAATAAAGGCGTTCTTGTGTTAGCGTTATTATTTTTAAAAATTTTCGGGCTAAAAGACTTACTTGAATTTCTTTAAATATTAGGAGCATTATTGAAACACCTTTATATCCTTGACAAATCTTTGGCATCACACAAGTTTCTTTGATGTCCTTACACTTTTTTTAAATATTGTGATATTCTTTAAAATCTATATAAATTTTAATCTATTTCTAAAAATTTCCAAGGAATTAATTTTATCCTCTTAAAATCTCTTAGAAATAAATTAAATTTATTTCTTACGCTTTTTTAGAAATCAGTTGAAATATTGAAAAAACATTTATATGACTTAAAATTTTTAAAATACTTGAAGGTTTTAAAAAGCCTTTAAGTATAGCTTAATTCTTTAAAGTTTTTTGTAAGCTTTGGAAGACCTAGAAAACTTTAAAGATTCTTTCAAATTTCTTTAAAGCGTGTGAAATTTTTCAGAATACCTTACAGTAGATTCAAAATCTTTGGAATCGCGAAGAAGCATTAAAAACTTGATTCTCTTCATTTTAAATATTTTTAAATATCTTAGAAACTTTAAGAATCCAGCAAAAATTTTCTGACATACCTTGAATGTTTCTTAATTTGTTGGAATTCTTTGAATTCTTAGAAAATAGTCACTTACAATTTTGAGTCAAATTAAAAATATTTATTACATTTCAAATAATATTAGGTAATTAAAAAACACGAAGATAACAAAATTATATATTAAGAAGCTTAAAACGTTTATCACTAAGCATTTGAATTTAAAAAAACTTAAAATTAAATATTCTTCATTTTAAGTTCTAATCCAAAATCTTGAACAAAAAGTGAAACTATTACATTTTCATTCATCATAATTAAAAATAAAAATAAAATAAAAATAATGAAAGATAAAAAAAAATAATAAAAAATAAAAATAAAAATGATTGAAAAAAAATGTGCACACTAAAACATTTGACTTTAAACAAAATACAGTTGTATTAAAACATGAAATTTTTTAAATTATTCAAAGCCTAAGAAAAAAATCTTTTTTGAAGTTTTAAATTTTCAAATAAAAAAGATGGAATTTTGAACTTCACAACCAAAAAATTTGAATTTTTGCATAAAAATACTTTAATTAAATGCAAGAGACCAATTCTTAACGAAATTAAAATGAATTTTTTAACAATGAAGGGACACTTTCTACTAACTAGTTTAGTTTCAAAAAAAGAAACTTTTTTCAGTCTCTATTCGCTAATAGAAAAAAATCTAAGATAAATGAAATAAAATATAATTTTACTAAAAACTGATTCAAAATTCCTGTAAATTTCAGATTTTCTCTTTTTTTCTGACAGGCATTGGTCTTGAAAAATAATAATTTTTAATCTAACCAGATAAAGCTAACTATTTAGTTTTGGTTTTCATAATTATTTTTTAATGTAAATGATGCAATAAAAATATTTTAAAATGTTTTTTTTTATCTATTGTATAAATATAATTTTGACAGTTATTTAAAATTTAGGAATAAAGTTTATTCATCTTCAATTTTATTGTTTTCATTATGAGCATTATAATGTCACATTTATATTATTCTTGGACGTTAAAAACAAAATTTGAATCTAAAAATAAAAAAATTTATTTTCTCTGTTTAAAAATTTAAATATTTGGTTTAAAACTCCTGCATTTCGTAAAACCGTCGAAATGGATAGTTTTCTTTCAAACTTAGATTTTAAATATATCGAATTTATTTTTTTTAACTGAAAATGTAACGGTTCCATTTTTTGTCGAAAATTTATCTTTTTTGATAGAATTTTAATCTTTTCAGTTTAACATTTTAATATTTTGTTAAAAATTTACTTTGATTCTATTGAAAGTTAAAATTGACTAAAAATTTAATTATCCAATAGAAATCTCTTCAGAATCCTTGATATTCTTCGAAATTCCTTAGGAATCTTTTGAAATCCTTTGAAATCATTGGACAACATAAAAACTAAATTTCTTTTAAAAAAGATATGAAAGGGATATTGCATGGATTTCTTTGAAATCTTTTTAGATATTCAGAATTAATAAAAAAAAAATTTTCTATCTTTTATTCTGTATAATTTAGTTTCATAGAAGTATCTTAAAGTTTAGAAATGCTAAAAAAATCTTCCAATCATTTTTTAATAATCTTTCATAATTCTTTTAAATCTTGTTAAATATTCATATTCCTTATCGTATCATTCACCAACGCCTCGAGCCTGTCCTTGTGACATATTTGTATTTTATTAAGTAATATTTGGCAAGCTTCAAGGATAAAAAAAATGTTTCTTTTGATCCATACATATTTAAAAACAATGTTATAATATTTTCGTGAATATATTCTAAAGAAAAATATATTTTTTAATTAAATTTGTTGATTTTTTTTAACCCTAAGTCACACTAATATTTTTCTAGAAGGTTTTAAGATCATAAAAAAATGTTCTTGAGATTCAAAGTAAAATTTGAAAAGATTGTTAATTTTGAAAAATTAATTAAAAGATAAAATTCAGGAAGATTAGAAACAAAATAACGTTTTCGAAAGAACATGCAGAAGTTTTGAAAGCCAAATTTTTTATATTGCCAAGAATACAAAATTTTAAAATACATATACCAGTAACTTTGGATTATATTTCTAAGTTTCAAACAAATTAAAAAAAATAATCTAAAACGTAAAAGAATTAAAATTTTTTAAATAAAATTTTAAATGATTTTGCAATTTATTTGTAAAGCAATTTTAAGTAAATATTGTAAATGATTTTATAAACTGATGAAAAAGTTTGTGGAAGACTTTATCGAAAATTAGAAAAAAATTGCAGGAAAAATTTAAATAAGTTGAAAAATATTTAGACGTTTTAGGAGTCTAAGCTGATTTTAATATTTGACATATTTAAAACAATATATGACAAAATTCAGATTTTGAAGAATAGAAATAACAAATTTAGAAGTATTTTAATAAATTTTGGATAGGTTTCAAGAGAATAAACTATTTATTTTAAGATTCCTAATAAAATAAAATAAAAATTTTATTTCAAAAATTAATATTGAAAGACTGTTTACATATATAGTTTTGCAGATTTTTGAAAAATGCTGAGAAAAACTTTAAAAAGTTTAGTATATATTATTAACATATTTTTATTATAATAATATTATCAGAAAGTTTTAAAAATATTTAACACCTCATTTATAATTTGAAAAAAGATAAGTTTTTTTTGACAAAATGTAGATTTTAGAAGTTTTTGAAATAAAATTTTGAATCTTTTGAAAGACTTTGAAAGGTTTCAAGACAATGAAATAATTTTCTTAAGATTTCTGAAAAAAATTTTTAATGATATTTATTAAAAAATAATCATTTTAAGGTTTCGAAGCGAAATTTCAAAGCTTTTTAGCAATTGTAAACAGTTTAATGAAAATAACAAACATTTCTTGAGAATCATGTAAAAATTTTTAATATTCTTTTTATTTAATTAATTTTGAAAGAAAATTAAATTAAATTTTGCTTTGAGGCGTTTGTACCGATTTAATATATTTGAAAGGATATAAAAATTATTATTTTATAATATTTAAAGGAATTTATAAAGCAGGTAGAAGAAAATTGTAAGATTCAAAGGAATTTTATGAAATATCCAAGGATTTCAAAAAATATCTAAATATTTGTAATACCTTTTAGAGAATTTAAAACAAGAAGTTTACTTTTGTTTATATTTATGTGATTTAAAATGATTTCTCCTTATTTTAATGAATTTTTATGAGTTTTAAGGATTTCAAATCATTTCAAGTAATTTCTAAAGAATTAAAGAGAATAAATTAAATTTTATTATTATTAGGCAGAAATTAATTTCATCACATGCCGATAACTTCAAAATAACTAAAGGAATTTTTAAGCTATTTAAAGAAAATTGCTAATTTAAGTTAATTTGTAGTCAAGATATGTCAATTAAAAAAAATTCTGCTAATATCCAAAATTGGAATGCACATGATCAAATTTACAAAATTTTAAAACACAAACTGTATTTTATGTATTTACCTCTGCCATAATTGTAAACAATAAAATATTCTTTCTTCTATTATCTAAATTTCAAAAATCGCAATGAAAATTTTAAAACTTAATTGTTTCCAGCATAATTGTTTTAAGCTTCTGATTTAAGAATGCAATATTTCATATTTAAAGCCTTGATAATACATTTTTTCAATAATAAAAAATTAAGACAATTTCTCAAATTTTAGATTTATAAATAAGAAAAGTGAATTATTTTTTAATTGAAAAGGTTCCAACATATTGATTATTTTAAATCCAAGTTAAAAAAAAATGAATTAAAAACCTTAGTATTTCAAAATTTCAAATTATAAATAAATTTTCGTAAAATTTTCTTATTATTGGTTAAATATTTAAACATATATACCATTCAAAGTTAAAAAATTGATGAACAGAATCACAGCGTAATAAGTTCAGGTAAAACTAAATTTTACTTTTTAGAACAAGAGCTTCTTTTTTACCGAAAAGAAATTCCAAGAAATTCTTATTAATTTTAAATATTTAAAGCGATTTTAAGGAATTTTAAGGCATTTAAAAAAATTAATTAACTTTCATTTCCAGGTATTTTTCGCAATTTGAACAATATTAGGCAATATGATTTAAATAAAAATTTTCATTTGATCTTAAATATTTTCTAAGATATCGAAGGCCTTTGAAATATTTTTTGCTTATTTTTAACGATTTATATAATATTCAAAGATTTTACGGGATTTCTATAGAATGTCATAAAAAAATGAAATTTTCTTTTTAAGCGTTTCTACTGATTTAAAATATTTGGAAGGAAATGACAAATTAAAAAAAAATTCCAAAGGATTTTAAATACTTAATACGATTTTAAGTAATTTAAAAAGATTTTTTGAGTAAAAGTTTTTTTAGAATTTTTTTTTAGAATTTTCAAACTTTCTGAAAGATTTCTGGATAATTAAATTAGACGACAATAAGTTTTAAGAAATTACTATAAATTCCAAATATTTAAAGGAATTTGTAAGGTAATACAAGGAAGTTCAAGAAAAAATAAATATTAATATTTTATTAATATCAATATTTATATATTAATATTAATTAATTAATATTTAAAAAAATTAATAATTAAAATTAAAAATAAGTTAAATAATATTTAAATATGAATATTTTATTCTGAGCTGGAAAAAATATGGAAAAAAATTTATATTTGCGGCTCTAAAAGTTAATATTTTTTGAAATTTTTGATCTGTTTATTTCATATGTTTTGTATAAGATTTATTTCTGAATTGGAAAAAGGAAAATTTCGAATTTGTGAATTTTTTATAAATATTAGTGATTTTTAATGCTTAATATTTTATTTCATATTTTCAGTGAGATAAAGTGTAACAAATTCTGAAAATTCGTATGGAAAAAAGTCAATAATTCTTTTCATTTATTTCCTGAACTGCACAGGGGATATTATTTATTTTTAATATTTTTATAGGTTTAAAACGGAAATGTGAAAATATTGTTAGTTTTATTTTTGACAAAAGTTTTAAGTTTAAAATTAGCTTATATCATTTTCGTTTTTCAGTTTTGAAGATTCAATTTAAAAAATGTTCGTTTTAAGTTTTAAAATTCAAGCTGAAAAATCTGATAATTTTTAATAAATAAAAATGTAAAAAACTTGTAAAATTAAATAGTATTAAAATTATAACTTTGTCAACTAGTATTGAAAAGTTTAATTATTTTTAATAATCAGAAGCTTTGTTTAAAGAGGAAGGTTTAGGCATCAAGAATGAAGATCAGAAATAAACAAAATTTTTTATTCTTTTTTTTTAATCTGAGAAAAGCTTAGCTTTGGTATGGAGGGGCTGGAAAAATAGTGATAAATAATGAAAGGATAAACATAAAAAAGGCGTGGGTGAGGTAGAAAAAAAACCGAAGTCGCTTCTAAGCGTAAAAATCGATCAGTGCTCCCAATTTCGGGAACTTTTTGAACTGCGCTTGCGTCGCGCCGCGCCAATGGTAACCAATCAAGAAACGAGGTTCGAAATAACTTTTAGCTGGTAATTCATAACCGAAATGTTATTGAAGAGATTTATGTGGCCTGATTTTTAAATTTTTTTTTAGTTTAAACTTTGTTAATGTTAATTAACAGAATGAAGAAAAAGTGTAAGGAAGATTATCATCCGATATTTTTTATAGATTTCAAAAGCAAATGCTCTGTGTCGACATTTATAGGCAAGAATAAATCGCTTTTTCTCTTAAGTGTCCTTACATTATGTCGCCAGTGATATTTGGTTTTAGAAAATTACCATTTGTTTACAAATTGTTTACAGAATTAATAAAAGGTCAAGCATAACAAAATAAACAAATATAATTGGCTAATAAAATTATTTATCAATATCGGATCATAATTTACCATCATCAAACATTATTTGTGACATAATTTAAGAATAATTAGAAGAAAAAACGACTTTCTGTTGACTTTCAATGTCCACGCTGGGCATTTGTTCATAGAATTTGTATGCAAAATTAATGAAAAATATTAGAGGATAATTTTTTTACAACTAAATATTATTAGCGACCTAATTTGATGAAAATAAAGTGAAAACGCGATTTCCGTCTGCTTTTAAATGTCTACACTGGGTATTTGTTTATACCATTTGTTTTTAAAATTATAAAAAATTATGAGTTGATAATTTTATGTCCTTGAACATCACTGACAGTATAATTTGACAGAAATTAAGAGAGCAAAAGATTGGTTTCTGCTTTTAAATTTCTACACTAGATATTCGTACATATAATTTGTTTATAAAATTAATAAAAAACGCCGGATAAAAAATTTGTATGGTCAAGTATTATATTTTAGATGAAAGCACTTAATTTTAATGCTTCTTCCATGCATAAGGTCTGGTCATGCTAATCATCGCAAAAAAAATTTCACAAAGATAAACAATAAAAATATAAAAACATACATCAAGAGTAATTTTCTAATTCTAAAACAAATAATTTTTTTTATTAATAATAATGTGACTTGAAATAAATTCACTAATATTACCAAAAATATATTACCAATTTTGTTTTTCTCTGAAGTCAGAATTAATATCGTTTTTTGCAATAAAATAACATTATTTCCCTGTCTGTCACTCGAAAATGTTATTTTACGATTAAAAAATTGCTTTTATGGATTTTACAATTAATATTTATTATAAATATTAAATTTAAGTATTTAAATAATTTAAAATGCGCGCGCTAAAAGTTAGCAATTGGGTTGCCGCACAGTGGGTGTTACGTTTCGCGCAGGTCCAATGGCTGCGAAACTCTCTCATTGGTGGTTCGTGCTGTAAATTTAATTATAGGAATATACCCGGGAATTATTTGAAATAGAGAAATAAAAATATTGATGGTTTGAATAAGAAAATATACATTGTCGAACTCTAACGGCCGGGAGTTGATCTTATCTGGTTCTTCCACCCTTTCTCACTGCGTGGTCTCATGACCGCAAGCTTGCTGCTTTGCTCTCTGACCCCACTCCCGATACGGTCGCACACTCAGAAACTTTTATCTCGCATATAGTTCCTCCCATACTTAATCGTCATATTCTGAGATAAATTTACCACCGCGAGCATCTTTTTGCAAATCGAACATATCCCCTACTTGAAAACTTTGAACATTTAGTTTTTCATCATAATATTTTTTAGATTTCTCTTTAGCTAGCAATAATCGATCTCTGGCTAGACTTTGAGTCTCAGGCAATTTTTCGCTTAATGTTTTTAAGGAATCGTAATATTTAAATGAGATTTCCGCGTTAGCAAATTCAGGTGGTATAACAGCCTTTTTCTCAAAGATTAATTCGTGTGGGGTAAGCGCCGTACCCTCACGTTTAGATGTATTGTATGAAAACAAAGCGAAGTGCAACTATATGTCCCAGTTCGCTCTCTCACAATACATCTTTATAAACTGAACTAGTACATGATGGCTTCTTTCTAATGATCCCAATGACTCTGGGTGAAAGGCGGTGGATTTTATTTGCTTGGTTTTAAAAATACGGCAAAGGTTGGCCATGATGTCACTGATGAAATTACTCCCCTGATCTGAATGAATTGCCTTGGGCAGTGATACCAGTCGGGGCCGCCTGCGCGCGCATCATTTTGACTTACCACTGGAGAAATTCTCCCATTGGTCAAAC
>JAAAKG020118687.1:0-15156 GCA_010014905.2 Druon quercuslanigerum
TAACTTAAAATAAGAAACGAAAACGTGCTATGCTAGGTTACAAAAAATAGACGATTCGCTACGTGAGAAAGTTCGGTAGTAAACTACTTAGAAAATATCTGCATATAAAAAAAAAGAGAGACATTAGATTAAAATTGATGAACATGGGACTCAACAGATAGTTTTTTGTTTGCAGAAGGATTTCTCATGTATAATTTGATGTTAATTATGCCTTCCTCTCTGACACTGGAGATAATAACAAACATTCATGAAGGACACCTTAGTATTAATAAATATAGAGATAGCGCAAAACAGTCCGTATGGTGGCTTGAAATCAGTTCACAACTTAAAAACTTGGTAGAAAACTGTCCAAATTGCATAGAGGAACGGAAAACCCCCAAAGCGCCATTTGTAAAAGAGAATTTCCCTGATAGACCATGGCAAAAAATAGGTATCGGTATATTTAAATGGAAAGAATGTTATCTAATTGTTACTGATTATTACTTGAGATTTTTTGAAATTTCTGAATTAAACTCTATGGCCGAGAACGACATAATTAATTAATGTGAAAAGCTGTTCAGTAGCAACCCAATTTCATCAATTTTCTAAAGAATACAATTTTAAGCTTGTACCAAGCTGTCCTAAATATTTTCAAAGCAACGTCTACTTACCTCCGGAATTAATGTTGTCTCGGAAAATTCGTTAACGTCTTCTAACACTTTCATATGGCCTTGGAACTTTTAAAGTACACAG
Source organism: Druon quercuslanigerum (assembly GCA_010014905.2). Taxonomy (NCBI): domain Eukaryota; kingdom Metazoa; phylum Arthropoda; class Insecta; order Hymenoptera; family Cynipidae; genus Druon; species Druon quercuslanigerum. The sequence continues at coordinate 733 of JAAAKG020118687.1, forward strand.
TAAAATCTTTGAAAGAGAAGCGGAAAGGAAGGGCAGACAAGAACGCGATTTTAAGAGGAGACATAGAGCAAAGGAACATTCCGCGTTACAAATTAATGACAGAGTTTGGATAATCGATATGCGAATTTACGGTAAAGTATTAACCACTTAGAGAGAAAATATAATTTCAGAGAGCGAGAGCGATATTTTCGCAATGATCCCTCCCATTATAAATACTTCAGCGAATTCCATATCAGTACCAAATATTTAGAATATTGTAGATACAGAAAGAAACCATGTAGATAACGACAACCTTGCGTAACAAGCAATAAACGATGACAATGTAAATTCGTATAGCGATGATACGCAAGAAGAACAAATCCTAAAGGTAACTGTTGTAGATAAACAACGACATACTGTAGAGAATGAGGAAACACTTCGTAGATCAACCTGCGTAAGAAATCCGCCTGATAGATATTAAGATGATATTTGTAATAGTTGTTTAACTTTAATAAAAAAATAAAGGATATTGTGTGAACGTGCAAAACCACAATTTTTCGAAATAAAATCGGAGGCTTAGGTTGAGTGAGGCGAAAAAAAATATCCTTGGTTCCTTAACAGATCCAAGAGCTAATTTGTATGGACAACCTGTTCTCTACAGAAACGCATGCAGTGAGGTAACAAAATGTTAAAATAAGTTGGGACACCATGGCTGTTTGTTAGTTTGACACAGAAAACCATGAACTTGGGAATTAGTAAAATTCCTAGAATAGATTCATGAGCTTTTCTGACTCAAAATAAAAGGCCGAATAAAAGGTAGATTTTATAAAACTTTAAAAGTGACACAAATGGGCATTTTTAGGCTCAAGCTTTGGTTCACTATAAGGCTAAAAGAGTAGGAAAGAGGAACCAATTTCTAGGCAAATATTGCACTTGAATTTGCATACTATGAATTCTCGCTTGCAAAGTCATTGATAGAAAAAAGGGGTGTCTCAGTCTTTCTTTAAAAAAAGGGGAAAAACAATCGGATCATTTACCGTGCATTCGAAGATTAAATTGTCGGTCATTAAGAATATGTGATTCCCAATAGGTTAGAATTTTTTGATATCGCAATTTTGATTCTCGCTTCTGTGAACTCATTTCTTTTCAAATAAAATTAACAAGTCGCTCAAATGAGAAAAGTGAAATTCAATTTAACGCAAATTGGGAAGCTGAATTGGTTGATAGAGTATCTTTTGGTATTGTCGTTCATAATAAATAAATTCGTTTCAGATTTATTGTCCTAGCAGGATTGGTACCGTCGTGTGGATTCGGCAACAATTTCTTGAACAGGGCAAATTAAAATCGATCAATCCAAGACTCATGATTAATTTCATAAGCTGGAAAGGTCGAGACAATCAGCAACTGATGGAGTTTTGCCACCACTGCGTTATCCGCTGAGCAAGAGTCGAAAGCGGTTAGGCGCATCTATTTTTGAAGCTCTTGAAAACTCGCCATACCCTGGGGATTGGGTTCATGCAGTCCAGAAACTCGAAAAATGTTTGAAGGATGTTCTTTCAGCTATATTAATAGTGCGTCCAGCTTTAGCTTCTGATCTATTTAGCTTGTCGTAATTCAAGTAATTGGATTTATTTCTAAAAGGCAGATTTAATTGCCTCATACACATCTGTAATTAAATTATCATAAATAACAAAAACTCCTGGGTCGGGATGAATGGGGCTTATCTTTGAGTTTTCAAAACAAATGTGCAAGTCAGGGGTCCGAAGTTCGTTGCCATTAGGAAAATTACGGTCGCTACCCCACGAACTATGGTGGCAGTTGAAATCGTCGCCAATGAATTCAGAGTTGTGGTATACATCGGGAACGGAATTTAGCAAGCGTACTCAGTGAGGCTTAGCAGCTCTCAAACGAAGGAATCAATTACGACAGCCAAGGTATCAAAACTATTTGGAACTGAAATTTTTTTAAATCGAATCTTTTATCTGATTTTAAAAAGGTTTCACATAGAAGCAAAATATCAAATTGTTGTGAGGAATTCAAAATATATACTTTTGTATTCCTTACTCCTTGGGCGTTCCACTGCATGACACGGAAATTGTTAATTTAACCATTTTTAGAGTAAGAATGCAGGGATATCGAAAGCAAAGTGAAACTGATCGTGAGCATACAGAGAAAATTCTCTCCCTCTTCACAAGAAAATTAGAGACCTGAAGAAAGCACTTACATCAGGATAGTCAGTGCCGAAAGGATATTACCTATGATTGGCATAGGGTTTGATAGGTTTTATGGACCTCACGTAGTGATCTCCTTGGGGGAAGAGGAAAATTGAAGGGGAAGTTGATTCAGAAAAAAGGCATTTTTTAAGTGACTTCAAGTTATTTCATTGTTGTTGAGGTCAAGCGAACGCTGGAGATGATGCTTCAGGTAACGATTTACGAGTCAACCATTGCCTCTGAGGGATCGGATTTGTTGCGCGTATTTGGCAACAAAAAGATGTGGAAAGAGATAGGGATTGTTTAAAAGCACAATGTTGGAGGTCGCGCCTCAATGAGATATTACCGCGGCCTTAGCTTTCGTAAAGGTTACACCAGGATGGGTGGCGTAGGCACAGAAATCATTCTGGAACTTGAGTTCGGGACAGTCCTTCGACTTGGCACGATGTGGTCCACTGCAGTGAACACATTTGGGCTTCGATTCATTTTCAGATTCTGGACAAAGGGAGTCGCTTAAATGCGCATGGTTACTATCACAGTGCAAGCATCGGGCTTCCGATTTGCACAGAAATGTGATGTGGCTGTATCTGAAGCATTTTAGACACACTCTGACCGGGGGAGTGTATATATACACAGAAATCAATACCCTGAATAGAGCAACCTTTTCTGGAAGAGTTGCACCTGCACACGTAAGAAGCGATGGGCGGGATGGAATGTTCTCAGTTTTATTAGAGTTTAATTTTTCACGTTTCTGCTAGGTCGGGTAAATTCCCGAATGGAGTTTCCCCCCTCTAAGGACTCAAGACCTCCAGGTTTTCCATGATTTCAGAATCTAGGATGTCAAGGGGGATGTCTCTGAGGACACTCTAACAGGAGAATAATCTGGCAGAAATAAAGGATACTAAGCTTTTACTTTTAAGTCGTGTGTCTCCGAGCAGTCTGTTGGCATCAGTGCTGGACTTTTAGAAAAACGTACAGCTTTCCAAATTCAATACGCTTGATGTCAGTAACTGCCATTTTGTGAGGGGTACATTGTCCCAGCTGGGACTCGGGGTACGGTAACTGGTGTTCGGTCCCTTTTTTTAAAGAATTAGTCAGGTTAGAATTGATTTAAGGCAACGCGTTTTCTGTATTCGAGAATTGAGTCGTAGGCACTTTGCTGAAAGCAGAGAGCTTCGAGGATTTTTCGTTGCCAGTATTGGGAATAACAGTTTCTGTCATGTCGTCCATTTCCATGCTGTCTATGCCCAGAAAGGATGTATTACCGGCAGGGTCTGTTGTCGACTGAATGTCTGTCAGTTTCAGGTTGGATTTTAACGACTTGTGGCTTTTGGACTTGGGTTTTTGATATTTATGCTTCCTATCAGGATCCAAGGCTTCCTATACAAGGGTTTACTCTCAGCCTCTCTTTGGCTATGTAACAGAATTTCTGAAAGGGACCGAAAAAAGCAGCTATTTTGTAGGTAAAGGTGCTCACAAATTTTCAGAAAGGCAAGTTTCTTGGTTTTTGCAAATGATTTTTGATGCTAGAAAAGCTGTTGTGTAATTTTAATCCTTCCAAAAAAGGCTTTAGAGCAGTTCATTTTTAAAGTGGAGCAAACTTCAAGGGATTGTAACTAATAATTTTTTTTATTGAACTCTTAAATTCGTTTTTCTTTATTTTCGCAACCAAATTATGTATCCTTATACGAAATAATTAGGATACCATAATCTAAACTAACTGGTGGAAAGGGGAGGTTGGAATTGATTAATTATTAAATATTCGATGATTTAGACACTATTCGGTAATATATTTCTTTTATATTATATTTTATTTTTTAAATTATTAGTGCTGGATGATCAGGAATTGCATGTCCTTACGTTGGAATACGCCATGGTACCCATTTGCCCTTTTTGTCTTCATCTATATGAAATCTTGCACGAGGAGCTCCATTTCGCTGCACTCTATCATTTTCTTGAGGTGTGACTCTTTGATTTTCCTCTGAATTGATAAGAAAAATATATTCATTAATCACTTTTTTAAATACCCTGATTAAAAGCTATATAATAATAATATAACTCTCTAATCAATACAATGTACACTCGTCTTTCCGCGCATGCTATGCCTAGTAGAAGGTTCTGGAAGTGCTAATCGATACAATCCTACATAAACCACCCCTTCGGGCCGGTTCGTTAGTTCTTTTCCTGCCTACACTCCTTTCTGAGCTCTTTTTCAGTGCAAACTCTGTACTTGTTGTAAACTTCAAAGAAAGTTAAATAACAAAGAAATAATCTAACATTAGGCGATCCTATCTTCAGTCTATTTTGACTCGTAACATTTTGGCGATCCTGTCAGGATAGTTCTTCGACGATTGAAATCTCTAAAGAAATAATTGGATAATCAAAAGAAGACTATCATTGTAAGGAATCCTGGGAATAAAAGATTTCTACGGAAATCTGAGAGCGTGATAATGAAAATAGCTACGGCAATTAAGTACGCCTTATTTTACATAAACCATATTACCAGAAACTTCCATAATAAGAATTTTGAGTACGTAACAAACCGCGGTAAAATCCTAGAGCATGTGAAACAGCACAGTAAGACTCAGAAGAAGACGAGTGGAGAAAGCAGCAACGCAGAAACTCAACGCAGCAACGCAACGCAGTAACACAGCTACAGGAAAAGGTCTAACAAGGCAGAAACTCAACGCAGAAATCAACGTAGTTCTGCAAAGCGGTAGGCAATGCCCCGGCAACAGGCAGAAACGCTACGAAGAAAAGAAACAGTGAGTAAAGAAGGGTAGTTTTAAGAAGTGTTAGAAAATATTGTAAGGCAGTTTGGAATTTAACCATAATAGGGAATAAATTTGTAATAAAGCTGGCGTTCGATAAATACAGAGGAGACGAAATTCCTCAATACTGACACAGATAATGACTCCACGGACGTAATAGATAAAATCCATAATCCCTTCCTTACAGCGGAAAACATGTCTCGCGCATCCTCTCCTAACGTAAATAAAATCCATTCCCCCGTAGTTATTACCACAGATGAACTGCTAAATACTATATTAACAAGAATGAGCGGAATGGAGAATAATATGAGTGACATTGTGATACACATAAGTGCTTTATCCAATGAAAATGATAGAAGAATGGCGGAAATCCCAAATTAAGAAAAGTCAATGGGTTTCAAGGGAGATGTGGTAACGGATGATTCAAAAGGTAATGTGGATATAACAGACGATGAAAGTGAAGAAGAAAGGACCACCTCAGAGTAGGAATAACGGTATACACGAACTCGGAAAAGTTCAAGGTTGTATCGATTTAATGCCAGTTAAAGATATAATAAGGACAGTAGAAACATTCTAATAAATAATTACAAAGACTTATATGAAGTTTTTAAATCAAATCTATGTTCGGGAAAGAAAAAAAAAATTCTTTAAAAATGTCAGAAAAGGCGGCGGTGAAAATGACGTTATGAATTTAAGTGATGAAATTTCAAATCAAGTAAGGCCAAAGAAATCTGAAAGTTTAAATAAAGCGTTACAAGAAACACTAGAGGCAGAAATATGGATTAGGGAGAAAAATAAAAATAAAGTTACAAACCCAATTTTAAGCAAACCCTTATCTCAGTTTTGACGTCCACAAATCTCAATATTTATGTCTAGGCCTCAGGCAAATACAACACCACTCACATTTAAAACACCTAACCAAAATGTTTCACCAATTAATTGATCGCAAATGAAATGCTATACATGTGGAAAATTAGGACATTTGCGGCGCAATGCTATGTTAAATTTCCAAACTCAGGACGGCAAGAGAACAGGAAGAGGAGGGAAATTACTTAGAGAACCAAATGACTGAAGAGGACTGAATAGACCAAATAGAATACCAGGCCTCAGCCGAGTGTCAGCAGTATGTGTACAATTATTATCCATTAGCGGAAGAAGAGAAAATGGCGAAGAATATAACTTATTAGGGATCTCAGGAGCATCGATTAACATTATAAAGGAGAGCGAATTACCAGATGAAAAAATAAAATCTCTTAAGAAATTTGCGATGGGCAATGACCGACACCAATCAACAGAAGCAACCTATGTACCATATGCAAGGAAAGCATTTTTTTCATATAGTAGATGATGATTTTTTCTACTAGAAGCTGGAATCACTGTGTACCTTTCTTTAAAAAATATCATAGGTACGCCCTCACATCGAAATTCATAATCTTAGATGACATAAAATTACCCCTTTACAAGAACGGCAACTACACCGCTAAAACGTTGATAAAAAAATGCACCTGCAACGTTTCAACGCATGATGGATAATACTTTTTGAGGACTTACAGGCCTTACATTTTTTATTTATATTGATGTCATAGTAGTATTCGGTAAAACATTAGATGAACATAACAAGAATTTAATTGACATTCTTGAAAGAATTAAAAATGTAGGATTACTATTAGAACCATCTAAATGCGAATACCTTAGACCAGAATTAGAATATTTAGGACATTTGATCACAGTCAATGGAGTTAAAACTAATTTAGCAAAAACAGAAGCTGTACAAAATTTTAAAACGCCAACTAAATTTAAAGAAATCCAATCATTTCAAGGATTAGCTGGATACTATAGAAAGTTCATTAAAAACTTTTTTACAATAGGAAAAGCTCTGACCAACCTCATACGGAAGGAAGTCATATTTGACTGGACCCCCAGATGTCAAGAAAGCTTTGACAAATTAGAAGAACTTTTATGCAATGCCCCAGTACTACAATTTCTAAATTTAAAAAATAGAATTTACTTTAACAACGGACGCATCTAACCTTGGTTTAGGAGCTGTATTGACACAAAAAGGACATCTATGCCTTTGCATATATGGAACACTTAACGAAGCAAAAGAAAATTATAGCACTAGTGAAAAAGAGCTGTTAGCAATTGTTTGGGCAGAAAAAGGTTGACACACTATCTACTAGGAAATCTCTTTAAAATCGAAACAGATCATAAGGCTTTAGTTTGGCTTAACAACGTGAAAGACCCTAGTTCAAGATTGCTTCGATGGAGATTACGCCTTGAAAAATACAAGTACGAGGTAAAATACGCAAAAGGAAAAGAAAACAAAGCAGCCGTTTGTTTTTCAAGATCATTCCTACTTCATACTTGATACTAATAATGAAGAATCTGAAAATTTTTGTAAGAAACCAAGGATTATCGAACAAAAAATTTTAAAGGGTAAACTTAAAATAGCTGATAGGGAAATTAAATAACCATTACCCGAGGAAGAACTTTTATCTAAAGAAGAAGAAGAACAAAAAGAAGATAACCAACTATATGAAGGATTTCTAGAATGGAAAGAAAACCCTAAAACAAACGATAGAGTCAAAAGTAAACCAAACGCAAAAAGTAAATTGTTTAAAAATGTTCAAAAATCAAGACAATAGTAAGATTGATTTTTGGCGACCCAACCTTTGCACAATTAGTAAAAAAATCACTTTTGGAAATATTACAATATCTATCAAATTATTACCCTAAAATAGGATTCCATATATGTTTTTAATAAGACCAGATAATTAAAGAAGGAAGAAAAGAAAACCTTTATCAAAGAAGCTCATGCAAATCATTTAGGAGAGAAAAATATAATTCAAGAGACAAGAGAAATTGGTGAATGGGAGAATATGGATGAAGAATTTAAGAAATATGTAAATGCATGCCCTATTTGCAAATTGCAGAAGACTACAAGAGTAACTAATCAAGAACAATCAATTATTCCAGATACACCAACTAACCTTAATGAAAAATCGCGTTAGACGTTTTGGGTCCTTTACCAGAAAGCACACACTAGGAAATAAATAAATTTTTAAATATCCAAGATAGATTAACAAGGTATACGGTTCTAGTGCCTATGAAAAACAAAACTACAGAAACTATAATAAAAAGCATGATTAATCATTATATATACATGCGGAGCCCCTAAAACAATACTATCCAATCAAGGAACAAACTTCTTATCAGAATTAATGGAGAAATTTGAACTTGCATTGAATTTGAAGCATATAAAAACAACGTCTTTCCATCGACAGGCAAACGGTAACATAGAAAGAATGCATTAAACCTTAAAAATCTGATTAAAACATCAATAGAATATAATGGTTTACAATTGGATGAAAATTTAAAATTTATCACATTCATAATAAATACAATGAGAAATACAATTACAGGCTTTTCTCCTTATGAGATGAGCTTTGGAAGAGATCCCAATATCCCATCAACAACACCAACCAAATTTTAATAATTAATAACCACGTCTTATTCATGCTAATTTAATATAGAAATGGAAACTTAAACGTTTAGACGAAAATATAGTAAAAACCCATCCAGTTCACAAAATAGGAGATCAAGTCAAATGGAAAAATAATACAAAATAAATTAGACCCAAGTTGGAAAGGTCCAGGAATTGTTAGAGAAATCATGATAAATAATAATTTCAAAATTAAATTTTATTGCGAAATTCTTCAACTTCATATCGATCAAGTGATGCCATTCTATGTTACAGAAAAATGATGACTCTATTCCTACTATGGACGATGTTAACAACAGCACAGACGGGCTACGTCCTACAAGAGATCTAGAACAATATCCATGTAGAGGAAATTAGTAAATCTTATTCATATCATGATAACTGGAAATTAAATACAGGAATAAATGTAACAAAAAAGATTAATAAAACATAGATCTAACAGATTAATAAATAAAATTACAATTTTACATAAGATACTTGGAAAACAAAGGCATAAAAAAGGATTCGCTAATTTTATATGTGATATCTCTAAACCTCTCTTTGGAACTCTAAATGAATCAGATTGAAACCAAAGAAATTCAGAATTTGCTAAATTGCATAGCGACAATGATCGCGAAGTAAAGGATAAAACTGCGTTAAATGCTCAAACAATTGAAAATCTAAATTCCAACACTACAGATAATTTCATTAATATGAAATTAATTTGAACGACAATCTTAATTAAAGAAATCAATGAAAATCTAATATAGCAATAGATGTTATTAATAATAGTAGATATGAAATCATACAACCTTAAATTTTAGCACCCGAAATCTTAAAAAATACATTAGGAGAAATGGAAACACAGCATAGAACAAAGTACCATTTCGAGGAAGACTACCAAAAAATTCTCGATATTATTATAATCGCAATAGCAGTAGTAAATGGATTAATAAGCTATATTAATCATTTTCCGTTTGTTGTCAATCAGGAAGGCTCCATGCAAAGAATAATCCCAATCCCGACTAAGTTTGGTAAAGTATTCATTTCCCTATTTTCCGATCATGACCTAATAATTGAATTCAAAGACAGTTACATACAAACTGATAAGGAGACAATTAACAAATGTAAAAAATTAAATAGACATTTAATATGTAAAAGAAATTAGCCTAATCTGGAAATTTATGAAACAAATACTTGTCAATAAGGAAACTTATATACCGGTACTAGGAGGATATATTGTGATTCCTACAACCGACATCAACTTAGATTTAGCATGCGGAAATAAAATTGAATCAGTTACAATCAAAGTTCCTACATTAATTACCGGCGAGAATTGTGAGATATATAACAACCATTATAAACTTGAACTTTCGAAAAACTTAAATATGTCAAAAACAATCCTCATCAACGAAACTTATGATTTGCAGCATAGCTTACGAAATTTAGATAACCTAGAAAAGAAATCTATTCAAATGTCCAAGCAAATTGATATACATAGATGTACTTAGAAAAGTACGACTAAGTCGAAACGACAATGCCCCCCTACAAAAAACCGAAAGGTTAGAGCTAAACTACTCTGGAATGGTTAAATCGTTTGGATTATATAACGATAGGATCAGTAATTATATATGCTCATTTTAAGTACAGAGTGATAAGATACATAACTAGATGTATCTATAAGAAAGTTATACTTTTTTGTGTTCAAAATAGAGTATAAAATCCATCTAATGTTGTAACTTACACATCAGACTCTTTAACCATATTCAACTTTTAGTACTCTTTTTATATCAAAGGAAAAATATTGAAAATATGGCACAACTTGATTCTCTAATACTAATTTTAGAATGTATTTTAATTAAAAAAATTACGGTATGGAAGTGGATGTTCTTCATAAAAATTCGGTCCATGCAATTTTGCATAAGGACCATCTCCACTAAAACTCGGTCGCCACAATTCATCACCATCTTTGAATGTCAATAACTCTTCGTCTGTTGGTGATGCGGGCGATGGAGGCGGTACAGGCCGAGGTGGGGGACCTGCTAGAAAAATAAAGTAATTAATGATTAAAAATACCCATTTCCAGTTTAAAGCGCTAACATAACTAAAAATTACTGAAAATTGGCAAACTTCATGACGAATTTTCTTTAAAAATGCTAGTTTCTTTTAAACAAATTTTATATTGAAATTGTTATAAAAAAAACTTATTTTCAGCCAATTGAACTCACAGAGAATTTATGGGATAGTTTGAAATTTTATTTACCTGCGCAAGAATATTTAAAAGCACAAATATTATTTTATTGACAGAAGGATTGATATTGAAATGCACTATGTTCATATCAGAATCTAAAAATGTAGTGTTTTTCTTCCCTTAAATACTAAAAAGCCTTGAATAAATTGTCTAACCAAAAGCTATGTAAGTATTACGTCCTCTGCGATAAGTCCGTATTTCACGGAAATATGTTTCTAGATCACGTCTGTTTCGAGGACCTCGGTATATCTCTGTAAGATGAATATAGTTTCTAATTATATAGAAGATTGAAAAAATACGCAACTCACTAAATTAAATTATTTTCTAGTTTTTAAAATATTACCTCGGTCGAGTGGAAGTATCATGTTATCTCGAACAATTCCAATGCATAGAGGAATAAATCCGAGTCGGATTCGGTACGCCCTTCCATTATGTAACCAAATTAAATCAGATGAATTCGATTCTGTCAGAAGAAATATGGGCATTTTTTAGTATCGAAGATTTAAAAAAAAATGGGTTTATTTCTTTGGAATAAACATGTCCTACATATGATCGTAAAGTTAGGTAATATTTGTACGTGAATCTACTCTTTTGCTGCTTTTAAAGTAAAATAAAAAACCCCGTTTTTAGGAAATATATTTTTTTTTTTACTTGAACAAAAGTTTAAAGTTTAAACAAAAATTATTAATGTTTACCTTGGACATTGCCTAAATCATGAATTCATATGGATTTCTTTAAACATAAAATAAACATTTCAAAATTTTTTAAATTTTAGTAATCCTTTGAAAATTCCATAGAATCTTCTAAAATACTCCTGGATATTTTAAAACCTTTTAAACTACTTAAAAGTATTGCTATCAGTTAAAAATGCCTCAATATGTTTAGAATTCTTTAAAATACTTTAAAATTCTTGAAATATTGGTGCAAAGTTTTAAAATCCTATGAAAATTTTAAGATCACTATAAAATAGATTCAATCCTTCGAAATTCCTTCAAATTATTGAAAGGAATAAGCATTCTTTGGAATCTTTAAAGATGTTGTACAAATATCGCAAGTCCTTTGAAACCTTTAAAAATCACTTGACAATTTTTGAAACTTTGGAAAATGCTTTGGAATATTTGAGGTAAAATACCCTGATATATTTCAAATACTCTAAAATCAATGAAATTATTAAAATCAATATCAAATTCCTTGGAATGCTTTAAGATACTCAAAAGTTTTTAAATCCCCTCACATTTCTTGAAATTTGTTGAAATTATTGTCATAAATAGAAAATTCATTGAAATATTTCAAAATCACTTGAAACTTCTTATGGTTTTAAAAATGATTTGGAATATGTTAGAATATTCTGGAATATTTCTAATTCGAAATCAATCAAATTATTGAAATCAATTCCAAAATTTCTTGGGATCTGTTTAAATACCCTAAAAAATTTTTAATTATTTATAATCGCTTGAAGTTCTTAAAAAAGTATTAAAATGTCTTAAAAATATCTCATTTCTGTAATTTAAAAAAAATTTTAATGACAAAAATTGTATTCCGAAAATTCATATTGAAGTAAATTTTGAACTTTTCATTGCGCAGAAGTCACCTAATGATTGTCTTAACAAATAATGAATGGTATACTTTTCTTTTTTTTCGTAAAATTACATTTTTTCGTTTTAAAAAAAGTGAATATACTTTTCAGGATAGCTAAGAATAAAACTTAATGCACGATAATATAATAGTACGTGATAAGAATGTGTTTGTTAAAGCCGAAGGAGCTTTAACTGAAGAGAATTCACAATCACCGAATTACAGTTGTTGATGCTTGGACCTTTCATTTCAAAAGTTTGGCACAAAAATGTGGGGTACATGGCAGCGTGCAGATTTGTTTTTGTGTGAGGCGCCCTTTTTTAATTTTAAAAACAAGATAATGGAAATACGGATGTTTCAATACTAATACATTTTATGAATTATAATACTATAAGTTTATTGAAATGATACATATTTCATGGGCGTTTAGAATAAAAATTAGTGGAAGATAAGCAGCAAATTTCAAAGTAATCATAAAAGAAAATTGTTTTTTTTTTCAATATCAGAATAATTAGTACCAGTCCGATGTTTAGAAACAAATATAACATACACTTAATATAATGGTGTTGAAAATAGTGTAGAAGCACGAGATAAATGATGAAAGTTAAAGAATTGAAAAGATAAAGTTCGTTCAAACCGAAGGAGCTTTAACAAAAGAGAATTCACAATCACTGTATTACAGTTGCCGATGCTTTGATCTTCAATTTTAAAAAGTCTGCGTTAAGCGAGCAGATTTTTTAAATTAAATATTATGCTATACTTCTTCCGTTCATAATTTTTAAAATGTTAAATATTTTGATATTGCACATTATCGAAGTTTTGACGCGATTTCTAAGCTTCAAGAACAATTTGACTTTAAAATTGTATTAATATTTAATGTAATTAAATTTATCTATATGTGTTATTTTATTGTGTTTCATTATGAAGAAGTCACGCGAGTATTTCTCAATAAAGTTTTGGAACAAATTTTTAAATATACTCTTTAGGTGAATGTAAGACAGTTACAGTTATCCTACTTACGAATAGAGAGTAGAAATGTGATAAGAAATAAGAACGGATAAGAAATACGATTTCTCATTTTAGTAGAGAAACACAACTATTTTTTGAAAAAATTTTCTGAGATATAACTAAAAGAATGATGAATAAGTTCCACCTGTGTTCATACTACTCTTATCATAGACAAACATGATTTTCGTAAAGTAATGTTTATTAGCATAAAATTCGTAAATTGTATCTAATTTTCTCAAAAATATTAGCAATCTACCTTGAAAATATGTTTATTAGGTGATTTGTTAAAAAACCGTGAAACCGAATATGAATCTTTTGGAATACAAAAGAACAGCATTTTTATAGCGATATTTATAGAATAATAAGGTGATAATGGATAACGGAAGAAAAAAAATTATTTACATACCTTATCAATTTAACCTCACTTGATTCACCTTCCAGATAATCCTTTTAATTTTTGGGCAAATAAATTAATTTTTAACAAAGAACTTCTGATGGTTGAGAAGATATACATTTTCTAAGTTTAAAAATACGATATAAGTGAATTTACTTATTACAATTTTTTATAGCAATGCCACTTATTGATGTTCAGTGTCAACCTTCTTTTTGATAATATTATACTTGAGATGAAAAGGAATGATTCTAGAGACAAAAAGATTGGAGTTAAAAATACGATACGAGTCAATTTGTTTATAATAATTGCTTGAAAAATTCAAATTGTTGTTAAAAAGCAATATTTTCAATAGTGAGATTGTTCTTCAGGGAATAAAAGAAGTGAATCTTGTTAAAGGACAAATTTTCTATGCATAAAACTACGAATTAAATGAATTTTTATGTAAACATTGTTGGTGCAATTTAGCGAAATTTCTGGGGAAAGAAAATATGTGTTTTTTTCGAAATTCCATTATTCACACGTGCCACAAGTCACTTGAAAATCCCATATATTTATAATAGGAAAATTTTGGATTTCCAAAAAATTCGACTCATACTTTAGGGTTTGATCGAAACTTACCCAATTTCTTAGCTACTGAAGAGGAATGTCAGCGAAATAAAATAATGCCAATAAAGGACCCCGCACCAAATGTACAGTAAATGGCTTTTTGTGAAAAATTCTAAATCTAATTTTTTTTTGTATTTTCGAACCTG
>JAAAKG020118698.1:0-15156 GCA_010014905.2 Druon quercuslanigerum
CGTTATCGAATTTTCGGCACCAGCTGACAAAAACATCATAGTCAAGGAGAATGAAAAGAAAGAGAGGTATAGAGACCCTGTAAGGGAGTTGCGACGGTTGTACCCAGAATATTCTGTTATATTAATCGTCCTTATCATTGGCGCTCTTGGCGGTGCCAAGCTTTCGCTAGTTACTAACCTAAAAAGCATCCCTGCGTGTAATCAATATGCTAAAACTCTGGCGGGGAAAATGCAGAAGGCGGTCGTTCTTGGGTCGTTCCGTGTCCTCAGGGTGCACGAGATTTTTGCCGGATCGCCGCATTGATTCCGTCACAGACTGTAACCACCTATCTCATGGTAGTGAGACGTGGTTATAGCTGAAATTTTACCGCGATTTCGCTGGTATCGCGTGCAAATGTTCAGATTAGCACCCGATCCCGGCGTAATCCTGCGGTTGTCCTAATGACAAATATTTTAATTATATATATATATATATATTAAAATGTTGTCATAAGGACAACTGTAGGATTTTGCAATGATTGGGTAATAGTCTGAAAAATGCACCCGATCCCAGCGAAAAAAAGTGCAATGAGGCAAATAATTAAGGAACCTAACGTTAAAATTCTAACATTCACATTGAATTAAAAAAAAACACCCTTGCATTGCACTTATATTATAAGTAAGAATTCAGTCCTATGTCGCGTGACTTTGCTCTCGCGCTACGACGCTCGATAATGTATTGACCTGGCGCTATGCGCTCGGTCTTTGTATTTCCCCCACACTTGTGCGCAGATCTTTTAAAATTAAAGGTCAATAATTCGACAACTGTGGGTTAGTGATTGTGTAACACTATTACATCAAATGCACATTATATTATTCCTGCACCTCGGGCTTATACTGTTTATTCAGATATTGAAAAGTAGTTTACAAATTACTACTATGAAAAATACCATGAAAAATATATAATTTTAATAAATTTATATTCCCAAATAAAAATTCTTCGACTTGGGCTGGACTTGAATTGTCCCCAATCAAGACATGCTGAAGTCGAACAGTACGACTTCAGCATGTCTTAGTTTTGAGGCGGAGCCAGACTTCAATTCATGGCTTGGAGATAAGTTTTTATGTCTTATTTCGAATTTTAATGACTCTACGACGAGTGGCTTATAACTTTAAGCCTATACCAGCCCTAACAAAAAGGTTCATTATGAATGCCATAAGAGCTAATCTTTGTTACTGATTAGGCAATCTTGTATATTTTATTACAATACATATATATTCAATCAATTTATTTACGGATTTTCATTTGCATTATACGTGCCTGACGAGAATACTGAAATTTTTTTAATTTTTAAGGGTTATACTCATTCAGGCCCACAGATTCTGATTTGTTAAATTAAAAATAACTAACGCTAAAGAGGCACGATTGCTTAGCGAGAAACTATTAATTCTCTCTAATTCATATCTGCCTATTTTGTCTTCTCTTCCTTACAACAGATAACAATCGCATTTTATCAACAATATACTGCTTGATTGTCAGCAGCTCTGACTCCGTGTGTGATCGCGGTTCCTCAGTTCTTTGGAAAACTTTCGAACCCTTTCAGTGAATGGTCTACCAGATGTCATGTATTTGTTCACATAATGAACACGGGACGCATTTTGATTTACCCATCAAATCTTCTTGTTAAGTTGATGCAAGCTTCTTTTGGTTTTTTGATCCATCGTCAGTTTTAGCTTTCGATTTTAATCAGTCAATGCTCTTGCAGCACCCTAATTTGAGCAATTGATGGCCCAGAGGTCGGAATACTCTGAGATATCGTCACGATGGAAGGCATCCATTTCAGCTAGATCATGGGGTCCGCGGTTGGCGGCAGGCAGCTTGATTTCGCAATGACTGATGCGAAGCGTGCTAAAATTCTGGGTGTTTCTTGCGTCGCAGAGTCTACATGCGCGCCATAATGCCTCCACGAATAGGGATAATGCTAGCATTGTAGAAGTCTAGCAAGTCATCCTTGCTTTGATTCGTTTACTCAAAGTGGGAGTTTCACCGGTTCGTCTTCGTATTTCCATCTAACTCAATTTCAGGAACCCGAACTCTAGGGTGATCGGCATTGTTTGCCGACCCGTTGTCGGATGTAGTGCACGTTCGGTCGTTTTCAACCGCATCTACAACTTTTTGTTGTATTTTTGGTGCCATTGTTATTCCAAATTTATTGCACATTGAGCAGCCTTCATCTTCTTCTTCTGATTAAGCAAACGGTAAAAAAGAAGAAAATAAAATTTCGAATATTCAGAATCCTAATTCTGGAAATGTTTTGAGTACTACTAGTTATGCCAATTCGAATAACGTATGTTTACATGCTACTGCTACTAGTCCTTCTTCAAGTATACGCTGTTCTAAAAGCTCTGATGCCACCTTCGTATCCGAATCATTGGTAAATTTTTTGGGACCTAAACGCGTTCTGATTGTGACTAAAGTGACTGCGACCGGTGAAGTTTTGATTGGGGTATCTAATGCGCGAGTTTATTTAATTGTTTCTTCAGTAAATAATAAAGAAACTGAATTTCCGATTATTGTCACGCTATTTTTTCGTCACGCTTAATGTATTATAGCCGTCCACATTTAGAAATTAATTCTACGTATGATCACCTTCGTGATCTTCATCTAGCAGATCCTGAACCCTGTAGCCAGCAGAAAATAGAAATCACAATGGTGCTGATTTTTATGACTCGCTTCTATTGCCAGGGTTGGGTCAAGGACCTCCTGGACCCATAAAGGCACAATCTACGATTTTCGGATAGATTCTTTCGGGCCCTATTCTGAATAAAAATTCTCAGACTAGGTTGAAACTGAGAATAAATTATGTCTCTACATTGAAAGATATCAGTTTTGATCTTCAAAAATTTTGGGAATTAGAAGATGTTCCAAAACAATCTATGCTCACTAAAGAAGAGCAACGATATGAGAATGATTTTTCTCAGACACATTGGCGTACTAAAGAGGGGCGGTATGTCGTACACCTACCTTTGAAGAAAGAATCTCTCGATTCTCTCAGAAATTCTTTTCATAGAGGTTTATCTTCCGAATGGCGTACCGGTATATTTGCCTTATTATCCAGTCATACGCGAGTCGAGTAGTAGTACTCCAGTACGAGTAGTTTTTGATCCCTTCAGTCCCACTTCCTCTGGTCTGAAACTCCAGAATGAGTTGAAAGCTGTCATCCTACGATGGCGAAATTATCGTTATTGTATGACAGCAGACATAAGAAAAATCTTCCCCTAAAAATTTTGGTAGATCCGAAAAATGTAGATTTACAAAGGATAGTTTGCTTACGCAGACCTGACAGAGAGTTAACACTTTATCAATTGCTCACTGTCACATGTGGAATAGCTTCTGCCCCTTTCTTGGTTACCCGAGTATCTAAACGATTAGCTATTAATGAAGGCATCAAACACCCAGAAGCTAGTGTTATTCTAAAACGAGACTTCTACGTTGACGATGTACTGTTTGGATCGGACAGCTTGGAACAAGACTTGCATCTACAAAAGGAACTAATTTTGTTATATGAAACAGGAGGATTCCCTCTGCGCAAATGGTCTGCTAATGATTCTAGTCTAACTAAAGTAAATGATGTTCCATCTGAAAATAAAAAAGTAATATTTAAATCATTTGATAATCAAACAAAAAAGGTTCTAGGATTGCATTGGAGTTCAAAATCGGACTGTTTTCTATTTTCAGTATACATGCAACACATAGAAGTTACAACAAAACGTAAAGTTTTATCTTTTATCGCTAGGCTTTTTGATCCTAATCGATGGTTAGCTACCATTACAATAGTAGCAAAAATTCTAATGAAAGAGCTCTGGCTTAGAAAGTTAGATTGCGATGAGACGCTTCCACAAGACTTGCAGGAACGATGGAATCACTATTATACAGATTTACCTCTACTAGAAAAATTGAAAATACCGCGATGGAAGGGAGAGACAAAATACAATCCGTTCAATTGCCCAAGT
This sequence comes from Druon quercuslanigerum, assembly GCA_010014905.2. Classification (NCBI taxonomy): domain Eukaryota; kingdom Metazoa; phylum Arthropoda; class Insecta; order Hymenoptera; family Cynipidae; genus Druon; species Druon quercuslanigerum. The sequence goes on from JAAAKG020118698.1 coordinate 3,994, forward strand.
TCGCTGACGCTTCTTCGAAAAAGTATGGTGCAGTTATTTATTTAAGAGTGGTCGATCAACAGAATTTAGTTAAAAGAACCTTTTTCCTCGCTTAGAGCTGTGTGCCAGTTTTGTTCTGTCTACGCTTCTACAGCATTTCAAGGACGAAATAAATCTTTTAACTGTACCCATGTACTGTTGGTCAGATTAGACCACAGTACTTAGTAAAACTTAGGCTTAGTAAAACTTCATCCACTTAGCCTATATTTGTAGCTAACAGAGTCTCACTAATTCAGACAAGTATTTCTGAAGCTAAGTGGAATCATCTTTTTACGGAAATGAACCCTGTGGATTGCATTTCACGCGGTCTTACTCCGGAAGAATTGTGAAATCACTATTTATGGTGACATGGTCCGCCCTTTTTATCGCAGTCTTCTGAAAACTGTCCTAGAATTTCTACGGAAGACTTCGAAAAAGAAAAATGTCTTTCAACTTATACAAAGAAAGGTAAGAGTAGGAAAATATCAGCAGTACATTTATATTCTACTCAAATAGAGAAATCACCTTTAAAAACTCTCGGATAGAACTTCTTCTTGGCCGAAACTGATTCGAGTCACAGCTTTCTGTTATCGATTCATTAATCTGATAATTATAGTTTAAAGAGGCCCAAAGAAAGATTTCTAACACCTAAAGAATTAAATAAAGCCAGGACTTTTTGATGTAAGTATTTAGAGAAAAAGGAACTTCCTTCCGAAATAAAAGACATAACATTCAACAACTTTTGTCATAGTTCTAGCTCATTAAAAAGTTTGTCCCCTTTTTAGATAAAAACGAACTATTAAGAGTAAAAGGTCGTCTAGAAAACGCTCTTATTCCTTATGAGGCTAAACATCCAATTATATTTCCCAAACAACGTCTTACGTATCTTTTGCGTTCGTCAAAAGGCAACAATTCTATCTCAGATGATAGGTGAATTACCAGCACCTAGAGTATCAAGATCAAGACCTTCTGAACATAGTGGCCTTGACTACGCAGGCGCTTGAAATTCCGGTCAGGACAATCTCATGTGAGCTGTAACTGCAAGGACAGCTAAAGGTGTTTATAAAAAACTGATTGTAAAATTATGTTTATTACCGATTAACAAAACATTAGAAATTAAGGATTCTTAAAAATAATTGATCATAGTGGGTGACGTTGCCACAAATGATTGTTACGAGCTTTAAGGAATGTTGTTGAAAGTGATATTTATTTAAATAAGAAATAATTTAATTGTTCTATTCACAGCTAATTCTGTTTGCATTATTTGCATAAAATTGTATTTTTACCATCTCATTTTATTTTAATGGTCACTAATAAATTCAGTTTCTTCACGAGGTCAGAGTTTGATGTATTTCGTTCTTTGGTGTAAGAACGAGGCGGGCGGTATGTTCACGCAGGTGAAATGAATTTATTCACTCTGTCTGAGTGACGTATGAGATTGTGACGTAATGATTTTCTTCCTAATTTTCTCGATCGCCCGAAGTGGCAAAAATCAGTACAATTCTGAATCATTATCCACAAAAGTTAATTAAGAAACATATTGCAATTAGAATTTAAAAAATAAAAAACAAAGTAATGTTTTGCTTGTAGATAATCAAAAAGAGGAAACGGAATATAGTTCATTTAATACTTGTGTTCTTCCGTTTTTTGGTTAAATTTCTAGAACTATTGAACTTTTGTTAAAATAGTTTAAAATTCACACTATTTTCCGTATGATATTTAAAATGGATTCCGTGATCAGTTCTTGTAAGGATCCTTTAGATAAGTTTGAGAGGGATCGTGTTGTCTACAAGATCACTTGTAGGATTTGTAAGATGAATTATGTGGGATAGGCTGGCAGACTTCTTAATACTAGGGTAGAGGAGCACAAGAGTGATGTTCGTTTGGGACGCTGTTATAAGAGCGTTCTTGCCAGGCATGCCAGGAAATTTGTTGATGTTTATCATGAGTTTGATTGGGATAATGTGAAAATTTTGCATAGTAAGAGTTATGAGAGAAAGAGAGAATTCATAACAAAAGTTATGCTAATATGATTGATTACATTTAACGGCGAGGTTCCATGAATCTTGTTTTTCTTTTACTTTCTCTGTTTTGAATTTATTCATGACAGATATTTCTAGAGTGTTTATAAAAAAAATTTACCTACTGACCTTCATTCGATTCTCAGGTATCGAAGAGAGAACACCTGTTCTCTTGCGCTACTGTTTATATTTTCCGTGTCTTGAAAGTGTGCTGTATGAGTGCCGAAACGTTGGTAATGTCATTTGAAATTTTTTTATTTTTTATTTTTATTTTCCATGTTATTTTTTTTGTGATTTGATTATAATAATACAAAAAAAGACGAAAGAAAGAAAAAGAGAAGGAAGGGGATGTGGTTGGTGGTTGCCTTCTCATTTTTCTTTCCTCTTTTTTATTTTTGTCTGAAATTTTTGTTTTTAACAAGAATTTTTTTCAGGTTGCATTTGGAAAAAGTTTTTTTTCTCTTGATTGTTTGATGTTGTTTCAATTTGGTCGTTAGATTCTTGTTTTTTGCAGAAATTTTCATCAATTTGATAGTTTGACGTTAAGTAGGATTTTTGATTTAGAGTTTTCTTCATCAAGGGTGGTATACCTGGTCTATCCTTTAGACAATCTTTTTACTGTCTCAAGACATAAAAAAAGTCTAGATCCATCTAAAAAATGAGACATCAAAAGATATCTTGACTTTGTCTTCAATATGTGTTGATTGGGGGGAATTCAAGTAAGAACCAATTCGAAGAGTTTTTACTCAGAAGCCTTGTAAAATACGTCTGTTTATAAAGGAGATGCGGTGAATGCAGCACACACTTAAATCTACCTTAATTAAAATTGTTAACGATTTCATAAATTAATAAATCATAGTCTCATAGTTCATTCATCGCCACTCAACTGTCTATGCAGGAAAACGTGACTTCTTTTCTTTATTGGACGACAGAATAATACAGATGTTTAACTCCACGTGAGCTTTAGAGGAAACTATTTTGAACTATAAAAGTTTCATAAACATGCCTTGATTTATATTAGATAAAATAAGAAGCACCCCATAATGTTTTTTCTGTATTTTTTAAAGCACTATCTGAGGAAACTCATGGAAATGTAACGTTTCTGTCCTTTTTTAGAAAATAAAAAGCTCCAGTGTTTCATTTGTCTGGAAGTACACAAATGACAAAAAAATCAAATCAAATTTTTAATATAAAAATGTTTTGCAATTACTAAATTTGAGCTGCTCTCTTCAACAGTAGCTTAAGTTAACTTGATTTGTTCTTGCGAAGAATGGCTTTCAAATTTTTTTATGTATAACGTTTTATAAGTACAAGCGCACTGATAGACGCCAGTTGGTACTGAAGGGTAAATTATGCATTGAATGAAACAAATTTGTGAAAGCCGATAGTTTTTATTCTTTTTTATTCAACGAACAAAATGAAAAGAAAAATGTCTACCTTTTGTACAGTCAAGAAACTTCCAGTCTGTCACTACAGTTACCAAGAATGCCCGCCTACATTAATAAGCAACTAAAAAAAGTTTTTTTTATTTTTAAGAAATTATAACTAATAATTACTTCTTCGTATTTATATTTACCTAAAAAAAATATTCCTACATGTTATTAATAATTTGCTTAACAGTGGAAAGTTTATTGCGATCTGTGACCCAAATAAGCCTTCAAACAGCCCTGCGAAAAACTCGTAAAACAATAAGTTTGCTATGTATTACTTACCTATATAATCTACAAATGAAATGTTTAATTTTCTTTAAAAAATGTAATAATAGTAGACTGTTATGAGTGTTCTTCGCAAAAATAACTTATAACTCTTTAGTCGTAATTGTTTATACAAATCTATGCGAATAACTAAACTTCTATTTTTTCGGATTTTACCAAGGGATGATACTACTCAGTCAAAAAAAAAGCTGTAAAATTTGCTTAGAACAGCTTAAAATAATAAAGTTATTTTTATTATACCGTTTTCTCAGTATCGATATTAACGACTTAAGTTGTTTTTGAGAGAATGGCTTAAAATGTTACACATGAAATTCGCGGATGAACTTAACCTTAGCAAAAATTTATCTTGATGCAAGAAGATCAATATCTGAATTTCAGATTGAAATGTAATGCAGGTTAAGAATATGTAGTTTCATATAGTAATTCAGAATTATTTGTTATTAAATAGAATCGTGCAAAATAGCTTCGAAATTTCAGCTGAATCGTTTGATACGGCCTTCGAAAAAGTGCAGATTCAAGCAATATGCAAAGTTGGCCTAGAGTGAAATGGAATCATTGGGAATTATAGTAGATTAAGAACAAAATCATTCGCAATGACAGCAAATCAAGAAACAGAATAACTTAGGATTGAGGCGGTATCATATGTAATTAGTACGATTTTGTTGAATTTCGCTAATAAAAGGGGAATTATAAGTATTTGAGGGTAACGATGAGGTAATTATTAAAAATAAAGTTGTCATAATGTGTATGTACGGTTTGGGAAGATATATTACTTTTTCAATATATAGATTTATTTTAACTATACTCTGATGCATAATTCGATAAAACACATGGCCCCATTAATAGAAGAAGTAACTCAGGAAGCAATTTTAAAAACAAACGATAACTATATTGCGAATTATACTTACGTATTCGAACAAATTTATTTTTTATAATTATGCTTATTTATAACTTGAATCACTTACAAATTTCCATAATTTGACAAATTTTAACTAGGCAGAGTACTGTCAAATGTATAATAGAATTGGAATACAAGTTCTAAGTTGAAAACGGCAATAAATCTAATACAATATATTTAAAGTAAATTCGATTTCGCTATATCTCTATTCAAATTTTTTTACTGCCGGATTCCTCTTTGACAAGTAGTGCCTTACGCTAGAAAAACTGCAAATTTTGAAATTTGTTATATGTAATAAATACGAACCTTGCTCGGGCCTTTGATAACTGGTCGATTTGATCTTGAAAATCAACGATCACTTCCTGATGCTTTTTTCGTAGAAGATGAGCCGTCTCTTCGCTTTCAAGATGGACATCTTCGAGAAGCTTTCTGAGTTTTAATAATTCTGTGTCCCGTTTCTTGTTGATTTCAAACTGTTACAGAAAAATTTTGTTAGAAGTAAAATCATATTTACATATTTACACTAACTTCCATTAATACTTTTTGTCTTTTAACTATTGGACTTTCATTTTATCCGTTTAAAACAGAGAGGGGACGTTTGTACTTTTTGTTATATTTTCATACAACGTATGCATATGTGAGCGTTCACCAAAGGAGCTTATTTTTCTTATTACAAGTAGGGAGTTAGGCTTAAAATTGATACTATTAATATTATTATTTGGCAGATGTTTCTTGAGAGTTTTAGGTTCTAGATGTAAAATTTTCATGAGTCAGTGCTGCTTTTGTCCGTGCAGAATATATTACCACTTTGCACAATAAATGCAAAAGCACAGAATGCGAATTTGTGCGTTTCGTTTGATTTTTAATTGGATTTCAGCATATGATAAAATTTTACGTGTTTCGTCTCAAAATGTTGTAGAAGTGTGTTCCGTGCTAGATTGCAGTACAGATCAGTTGACTCAGTTGAATTTTAATTTACATAAAATTCTTTTTCCCATACTTGTATTAAATAATTATTATAACGTAAGGTAAACTACTTTAATATTTAAATTTTACAGCACTGGAAGATAATCTGATATGTGTAACACGTTTCCCAGTAAGAAGACTTGCATAAAACAGTATTAGAATATTTTTGGCATTCAATGAGTACGTACCTTTTAGAGAATAGTTTTATATTCTTTTTTTGTCCATCCCATTTTAAATTGCTATAGCAGTAGAAGTTATCTCTTAAATTAAATCCCTTTCCGTAATGTGGCAACAATGTTTTTTTAATACTCTTTGAAACAAGAAAGCTATCTTGAAGTGAAGAAGATTTAATGCCTTTCATTTAAACTCACTTCAATATTTTTATTTACTATTTTTGAAAGGGGTAAGAGTTTGATTAACATTTTTTCTGGCACCAGTCTCAGAAGTGACTTCCAGCCCCCACGAGATGTTGGAGAAATGTAGGGTTTTGGAAACATTATTTCTTTGATCAGTCACAGAAAGTGCCTTCCCGCACCCCGATATGTTGAAAAAAGGTAAGGGTTAGACTAACATTATTTTCCAACCAGTCACATAGTGCCTTTCCGTTTCCAAGATGTGTTGACAAAGGGTAGGGGTTTGACAAAAATTATGTCTAGAGAAGTCACAGAGGTGTCTTCTCTCCCCGACGAGATACTGAAAAAAGTTATGGGTTTAACCAACATTATTTCTGTGACCAGTCACATGAGTTTACTCCTGTCGCCACAAGATGTTGGAAAGAGGTAAGGGTTAGACCAACATTATTTGTGGAACCAATCACAGAAGTACCTTCTCGTCCACACGAGATGTTGAGAAAAGATAGGAGTTTGATCAATATCATTCCTGCGATCAGTCTCGCCGTTGCCTTCCCGGCTCCAGATGTTGGAAGCAGGTAGATGTTTGACCATAAGTATTTTTGTGATTAGTCACAGGGGCGCCCTCCCAACCCCACGAGATGCTGAAAAGTGGTAGGGGTTGGAACAAAATTCTTTCTATGATCAATCACAGGAGGTCCTTACCGCCCCCACGAGATTCTGGAAAGGGGTAGGGGTTTGAACACCAGTATTTCAGTGAATAATCACTGAGGGGCCTTACCGCCCCCACAAGATGTTCGAAAAAGGTAAGGGTTTCGAAGAAGGTAAGGGTCTCGACGAAATGTTGGAAAGAGGTAGTGGTTTGGCCAAAATTTGTTCTTAGAGTAAACACAGAGGTACTTACCGCCCCCACCAGATGTTGTGAAAAATTAGAAGTTTGACCAAAATTATTTTTTTGACCAGTCACAGAGGTGCCTTGCCACCACCACGAAATATTGAGCAAAGGTAGTGGTTTGATTAACATTATTTGTATAAGCAATCAGAAGAGTTTTTGGAGTGTATTTTTGGAGGAGTGTAACCTTCCTGTCCGCAAGAGATATTGCAAAAATGTAAGGGTTTGAACAAAATTATTGCTGCGACCATTGTCAGGTTTGCTTTCCCTTCCAGAAGATGTTGGAAAAAGATAGGTGATTAACCATTATTACTTTGTTGGCCAGTCACTTGTCAGTCACCACAGTCTCAGGTTGTCCTTCCCAGACAAATAAAACACAGTATAAAAATAGTATTTCATTTTGTACAATTTATTGACATTCTATATCGACACTTGCATACAATTCCCAATCGGTCAGAATTATTACCCAGACTACGAGCCAGAACATTGCAAAAATTATTACTTGCAGAATTCATGGAAATTTTAAAGAAAATTATATTTATGAACATTCTGATAAATATAAAATTTTGAAAATCTTCGAGAACGAAGCGCTACAGCCTGAGTAAACGGCCGATGGAAACTACATTTTTTTGGAAAAGCATACTTTAAACATTTTTAAATTCTGATGTCATCATCTTAAAGCAACGCAAGATCACTCCCAGAATACAAATAATATGATTATTTTTATGTTTTTATTATTATAAGCAGATTTAATTAACAACTAGCCAAATATTTTAATTTTGGTTAAAAAATGTTTGTTCTTAGCTTACAATTTTTTAAACTTTTGTAAAAGTGATTGTTATTTAGAATATCTGTATTATATCTGTATTATTAACAATTAGAACTGTTACAGATCATTTTCTGTAAAATTTTTAAATTTGTGGTTTTGCAATTGCGGTTTTGCTTTCTTTATCTGAATTGATGCCAATATTCTTTAAAAAAATATATGTTTAATTCTATTTGTAAAAATACAACAATTGTTGAGTTGTTAAATTAATGAAATACATGAATATAAAACTTGCGCACCTTGGCCTGGAAAATAATTTTTTTGCATTAAAACTGCTTTACATTTTTGTGAAATAGATTTGCAGTAACCATGTCAATGTAAAATTACCAATAATCAATTGTTATTATTTATTATTATTTAATTTCAAATATCATGAAATTTTTATGTATTTAGAAAAACTTTCTTGTATCCTTGAACTTCCATTAACTGAATTTAGCTGTGAACAAGTGAAAATCGCTAATTTCGCTTTCATTTGTTTCTGCAGCTTCCAACAATCACAAACTAAAAGTTCCCCCAGCGGGAGAGATGCTGGGAGAGATTTTGGGGAGTCTCTCCGCAGTTTTGCCATCTTTAAAACTACTTACAAGATATTTGTAGGCGAGAGATACCGCTGGAGAGACTTGCCGCAGTTTTGCCATCTTTGAAACTATTTAGTAAATTTGTGTAGGGGTGAGATGCCTCTGGGGAGCATTGACGAAATTTTGTCATATTTGGAAATACTTTTGAGAGAGTTGTCGCGGGGGAAACTTGTAGCAGTGTTTCCATTTTTAGAACTACTTAAAACATTTTTTGGAGCGTGAGTTGCCACTGGGGAGACAAATCAAGAATAACATTATTAGTCTTGCATTCATGAGTAAAATTCATACAATCTTGAATAATATTAAATGCATTTAAGAAAACTTTACTTTTGTCAGTAGGAGCTATATCTAAAATGTAATCGACATAACGTTTGTACTGAATGGGTGTGAAATCTAATAATTGTAGAGCTCCTTTGTCAATACCTTGTAAAACCAAATCTGAAACAACAGGAGATAAAGGTGAACCCATGGGGAACCCGAAATTTTGTTTATAAAAGGTACTTCCAAACTCAGTAAAGACTTTTTAAAAACGGTGCCAGGTGGCGTCACCACTTAAAAATTTTATGCATTATTTTAGAGGCACGAAAGTTGAAGCCTCAGAAATGGGCATTGCAAAAATAACAGCTTGTCCACTGAAATATTGTTAGTAACCAAGCACCCATGTTGCTTTCACTTTATTTACCTGAGATTCGGCACCACCTTCGGCTTCTTCCAGGCGCTCAGAAAGCTGAATGACTTGCACACTCAAATCGGCACGTTCTCGTTCAATCTATAAGATAAATATACAGTTGTTAACCATTTGTTTTGAATAAAATATTTTTTTATATAATTGGATTTAGCGTACACGGTAGATGATTACGTTGATGGATAAAATTTACTCTCAAAATCATGGAAATTTTATAATATTTTATAATTTTATAATATATATGTATGTGTGTGTGTGTGTGTGCATAATTAAAAGTTTGTCACTAGGAAAACCACAGGATTTCGCCCGGAGTGGGTGCTAATCTGAAAAACTGCACCCGACCCCAGCGAAATCGCGGTAAAATTCCAGCCACAACCGCGTTCACGCCCCGAAGTTTGCACACAGGTGCATTAGATACACTGAAAAACGTTTTGTTAGAATAAATGAAAAAACTGAATTAGAATTGAGTATAAAATCGTTCCAAAATAGGGAAAACCGAAGTCTTATTACACTTACTCGTATTACAATACCGATGCTTAATATTATCATACGAGTATTTAAAACGCGAAGACAAAAAAGTAATATCATAATCTTGAAAACATATTTTAGAAATTGATTTTGTCAATATGAATTTGACAAAAACCTGAGACTCTTTCTATTTTCAATTCATACTATGGAATTTAAAATATTAGGAATTCTTTCTCACGAAATTTAAGCACTAAGGTAATAAGATTTGATTCAATGAGTATAATTTATAAAATATTTCATGTAAATACACTCAAGTTTATAAAACTGAGTTACTGAAATATCAAATAAGAGAATATTATTCATAAAAGAATATTATCAGTTCCTTTAAAAAACAGTTCGTTTTATAAAAAATTAATTTAGTCATTGAACTTGATAAAATGCTTAATCTATTTATTAACAAAAAGTCTGAATAAACAAATCACTCGCGTAAAAGGGCCCAGATATTTGTTATACTGCCCTGTGTTTTTAAGCGATGACGGTTCACCAAGATTTTTGTTTAGTTGTTAGGGAATGCGTTAGTGATTTAGGTAAGTTAGGTTCTAATCTCGCCGCAGCCATTGCGATTTTTCAAAGCGATTAAGCGTGCGAATATGTATGCAGTGAATAAATTATGTATATAATAATAAAAATAATAATTGTTCGCGTGTGTGTGCCCGTATTTAATTGTATTTAATTATTTTCCTTAGTTCCTCCTTCTGAAGGCTGAATCTTTTGGTAGAATAAGCTATTTTTCATACAGTTTGAGATTCTAGTAGATAAGCTAAGCCGGTTCTAAAAATAATCACCTGGTAAAACAGTTACCGGTAATTTACCGACAGTCGGTAACTCAGTCGGTAAGGTAGGGAACTGACATGGGTTCACGGTTCAGTCGACAAGGTGAGTCCCTGTTTTACCGACCGAGTCCACTAAAAGCTTTTTATGTAGGTGGCGCATGTGGGATCTGGGATTCCCCTGATTTCTGTAGGTCTCTAGAAATTTCTAGATTTTCTGAGGCGCACGCGGGTTCGGAGATTCACCTATGCACTATACGCTATCCAATGAGTTGAAAATATCAATCATTCTTTCGAATAAGTTTGATAGAATATTTAATACATCGTCGAAGGCCTAATGCATTGAACTAGAAACATCGATGTCAACATTTTTCTAGAAAGATTCAGTAGTGTTTTCTTACGGAAGCCCCGATACGTTCCTCGAAGGTTCGACGCGGAAATCATAAATATGAACGTGCGAAGCGCAGGCGGCTCAGTTTCGCTTAGGCTCTGGTCAGCTGTCAGTGTTAGGCTGGAGCTTGCAGGCGGAAGCGACGTAAGGCTGCTTTAATCTACTGATATTTGCATATTGCGATATTTGCATATTCCAATATTGATTATCACATATCCCAATACTTTGTACATATATATTCAAATATTTAGTAGAATATCTCATGTTTAAATTTACTGTACTAAATATTTGTATGATGAAAATTTTTTTTTTATAATTATTTAATTTTTAAAAAAAAGTATATTTTATAAGTAGGGGAAGTTTTTTTTTGTTTCTATGGTAAGGGAAAACAATTCCTGAACCGTAGAAGCGATCTCCACCGAGTCATACACAATTTGGTTTTTCGAAGCGGCACACAGTGGGGCGAAATGAAAAAACGATGTTCAAAATAACCTGTAGGTCCCAATTCTTAATCGATTTTCAATT
>JAAAKG020118709.1:0-15155 GCA_010014905.2 Druon quercuslanigerum
GTATGTATGTATGTATGTATGTATGTATGTATGTATGTATGTTTGTATGTATGTATGTATGTATGTATGTATGTATGCATGTATGTATGTATGTATGTATGTATGTATGTCAGGCTGTGAGCACGATAACTTTTGAAACAATCTATTCGATTTCCCTTTAACATACTCTAAATGTCAGAAACTAAAGATCAAGTTCACTAGGCAGCTATTTTGCGTGAAAATTTAAAAAGTTAGAGCCTTTTGAACATTTTTGAGAACATTTTTTACAAAACTTTAAAATTATATCTGCGTGTGCCTATAGTATTCTAACATTCAAAAAATTAATTTTAATGATATTTTTCGATAAAATAAAAATTTTGATAGTTATAGGATTTTCAAAATCAAAAAAAAGAAAAGAAAATTAACATTTTCAGCCACCCAAGGCACGATACTTTGAATATCTTATACAGTGTGTTCAGACAAGTGATTTTAGACAGGCAGTAGACTTCTCTCCAAAATACTTCGACCTGCTCTGGTTTGGGCAAGTGGTTCACATTAACTGGATGGTTTTGGAAGAGTCGAAATGGGTCAGACACAAACTGTTGGTTTTCTCTGACTCACTTCTCTCTCCGCTCCAGACTTCCCTTAATGTCAGATAGTTTCCGTGTTCTCTCAACAATATGCTGCCTGATGGTCAGCAGCTTTGACTTGTTAAGGTTGTAATAACGGATCCGGTGTTCGCGCGCAAACTTTCGAAACTTGGCGGTAATATTTCTTCCAGATATTATGTAGTCAATCACACATTGAATGCGGGGCGCGAGCTGTCTTTCCCAGCCTATCTTTATGGATAGTTGATGCATTCGTCTTTTGGTCTTATGATCAACCGTGGGTTTTGTTGTACGGTTCGCATCGGCCAAAGCTCTCCCTGCATTATTCACACAACAATTGATAGTGCAGAGATCGGATTCTTCGCAAAATTGTCCACGAAGCTCGTCACCGATTTCAGCCAAATCTTTGGGCTTGGGAGAAACCTGGTTGTTGAGGTTTCTCCGGGTTATAAAGCATCGCTCGTCCTCTATCGGATCCCTGCCCGCGTTTGGTCTTTTCACCTATCTTTCCCTGCTGCCAGCTTGTTCTGGCTCTGGTAGAGTAGGCGCTCCGCTCACATAGCCTCTTTTTTGGTGTATTTCGGCATGGTTTCGCAGACGTTGATGCGAAAAGTGCGATAGCTCTGGGTGTTTCTCGTACCATAGAGCATGCAGTCGTGCCATGTAATTCTGTCGTTCAGAGATTACACTCGCATCGTAGCATTCTAGCAAGACGTGATTTAGTCGCTCCGTCCACCTAAAAGCCCCAAGATTCCGCCGATCGTTTGATCATTCTTGTTCCCACGAGAAGCTAGAAACAAGGGCTCGTCCATCTTTGTCGAGCAATTCAGCTTTCGGCACGGTTTTCACGCCTCGGTTTGGGGGTTAATTCCTTCGGGACCACCCTTGGACAATTTTCCGCGACTGCCATTCGGTTTGATTTTAAAGAAATCAAAACTGAATGGTTCCGATACAGGGAATCGAACCCGAGCCTCCTGGGTGAGAGCCAGGTATCCCAAGAGGACGGCCGGGTATTAACAGATCGGATCGCATGAACTCACATCTAAGACAATGCTGCTGAAGGTTGGTGACCTTCTTAGCATAAAGCTCTAACCAGCTAAGACTCGGTTTAAAATAATCACCCCCCCCCCCCGCCCAATCCCACATCAATCGAATTTGCGTGGAGGACTGAGGCTACGGATATAATTTAGTAGCTAGAAAAAGGTAAGGCTGATATGTAGATCGTATGTGTAACTTTCAAATCTTAAAAATAAAATTGAAAAATGCGCAAATTTAGTTTTTGATAACTGGCAGAAGTTGCAATAAAATTTGTAGAAGCAAATTTTTTTTTAAGAATGCGCATTCTTTTAAAGAGTCAATAACAATACGTTTATGGAAATAATATAAAATTTTAGGGAAAATTACTGTTGTCGATGATTTGACCTTTAGTTTAAAAAAATCTGTAGGAAAATACAAAGACCGAGCACGGAGCGCAACGAAAATACATTATCGAGTGCGAAGCTTGAATGCGCACCTATAAGGTTCTACTATCCCACAAAGTGCACAAGTTCAAAATTGCTTCTCAATGTTGTTATATTATGCATTTTAAGGACAAATAACGATTAAATAATTCGGATAAAAACTCAAGGTTATGTCTTCAAAGTGGCACGAGGTCGTACGAGATCCAATTGCTTCTTAAAGAGTTTCTGTTAGGCATTTTAATGACAAATAGGGATGGAATTAATCGGATTAAAATTCAAAGTTATGCCTCTAAAGCGACTCCTGTTAGGCACATGTAAGGTTTGTTATCTCGCAAATGGTAAAAGTCCGAAATTGTTTCTGTTAGGAGTTCTATTAAGCATCTGAATGGAACATTGGAATTAAAATACTGCCATTCAAGCAATTAACAGAAACCGTTTAGATAATCCATTGGATCCATTTGCATTTCTATATGGTTTTAAATGGTTCTTTAGATTTTTTATTTCAATTTTGATTCTAACCGGTTGTATTTGGTATTTGTTCTACTATTGGGACCAAAATTGGAATTGAAAAAGACATTCTATGTGGACTTGGTTCTCTCATAGGCTGTATTAGGCTTATCAGCGGCTAATAGACATTAAATTAATTAGATTGAAATTCCAAACGCAGCATTTAAGGTGGTTCTATTGAGTATCCATATCTTAGATTGTATTTTATCGGAAGTTTCCAAATTAAAAAGTTGCATCTCTAATATGCTCTATTAGGATTGTTAGTGGATAATCGTAATTAAATTAATTGGATTAGAATTCTAAGTTTCTGAATAAAAAATAATATGTTTTCGATAAATAAGTTTTTTTTGCAATGTGCAATGTTCAAAATAAAATGAAAATTGAAATAAGTTGTAACTTGTAGTCAATGTTCTTTTATAACTTATACATATTGTATTGATCCCTTTGTGAAAGAAATGAAGTTCAATTATTTGTTTTACATATTTTTAATTGTTGTTTCGAAAAAGTACTTCTACATTTAAAAGTAACATTAGTAAAAAGTACACAAGAACGTCTATACAGGATAGACTGACTTAATCCGTCCAAGCGCTGCTGGCCCACGCAGTTACACAGCCATGTGGCAATGTGTGACAATGGGTCGCCAACATTTTACAACAGCCTGTTTACGTTTACAGAGACTGATTTAGTCTTAAGGCCTGTGCGAGGCAACTCCCAAAACTGTTCTTATATAGGCGTTTTTGAAGTTATTAAAGCATTTTTGTACTTCCAATATGAAAACAGTTGCGTTTAGCCCTCTTAGGAAGATAGCTCCGGTAGGGGCCCGCGTGGGAGATCCGCGCGAAAAAAACTTAAATGGGTCCAGCGGAGGGTTTAGCTCGCTTGCCATCACGGATCAACGCGAACAATTTACTAAATATATGTTTGACATCCCAAACTTTAAGGTTTCTTGAGTTCAGATTTACAAACAGTGAATTTCTGTCAAAAATTGGATGACATTTTTTGAAATCCGAACTTTGAAAATATGGATGTTCCATAGGGGCTACCGCACTGGGACCAACACGGTTGCCTGCACGGATCAACGAATTGAATTTCTACTATGGGCGAGAAAATAGTAGGCATCTGCCTTTGAAGCTTAAAAACTCGGCCAAAAAAAATGTTAGCGCAATAACAAAATAGGCATTGGAAAGCTCAGTGATCTACGTAAATGAGCTTTAAGACGTTTATGCAAAAGAAATGGTGTGCTTTGCAGACTGAAAAATGTAAAAAAAAGTAAAGAATTTTGGGGAAATTTAAGAAGAGTCAAATTTTGAACATTTTTTTTTATACAAGAGACAATGGGGAAAATCTTTAAAAATTCATGAATAAAAAGAAAACATTTCTAAACAAATTGCTATTAACTAATTAGTTATGATAATAACATCAGCACACAAAAAAGTGGTCGGTTCCAGGGGCAAAAACTATCATTTCCTATGTATTTTGACATGATGAATCGAAATCCGAGGTCATACTTAAGTTTCACAACGTCGTTTTTTTTAATTCTCAAAAAACCACCCTTAAAAATGGAACATTCGGATAAAATGTGTAAAAAACTCAGTGTCTAGGCCATTGGAGCAGGAAAACAGACTGAATGGGTCTACAATACCTTATAGGCACGTATTTTAACGTGATGATTCCGAATCTGAAGCCAGATATTAGTTTTATCGAATAATTTTTTTAAATATCTAGAAAATACCCTTGAAAATGGAACATTCGCATGAAATGTGTGAAAGACTTAGTGTCTAGACAATTGGAGTGGGAAAAGACTGAAAGGGTCCATAATACCTTCGAAAATCACTCTTAAAACCGGAAAATACTCAACAATTCGCGAAGAAAATGATTTGGATAAGAAAATAGACTTAATGTTTTAAAATTACTGATTTTAAATTGAGGATAAGAAATTCCCTTACCTCAGTATTTCACTGCAAAATTTAATTAATTCCAATAGAGTTCAAGAAAAACTGTACACAATATTATAAAATTTAAAAAATCTGTTATTTATACACACTTTTATTCCTTCACGCATTTCATGCGAATTTTCCATTTTTAAGGGTATTCTCTCTATATTTAAAGAAATGATCCGATAAAACTAATTTCTGCCTTCAAATTTGGATTCAGTATGTTAAAATACATACCTATAAGGTATGGTGGACCCATTCAGTCTCTTCCTAGTCCAATTTGCTAGACACAAGGGTTGTTTTTTGAGAATTAAAAAAAACGACGTTGTGAAACTTAATTCTCACGCCGAATTTCGATTCAGCACGTCAAAAGACATAGAAAATGGTCCTGCTTCTGGAATCGACCACTTTTAATGTGTGACGGTGTAACTAAACTCTAAACTGTAACGGATAGGCTCTGCAATTATTTACAATCTCCCGGAAGTAAGTTGTTGAAGTCTTTGGGTTAGAAAACAAGTATTAGAAAGCAGGGGGCGCCTTTTTCCTGCTACCGACCGCTGATGCCTTTCTTGGACTCGTGTGCTTCTGAACTCTTGCCGAGAGATTGACGCCTCTCCCGACCGGCAGCAAAAAGGCATCCCCGCTGGTTTCGAACACTTACTTCTGCACCAAAAATATTTTCCGAAAATATCGCGATTTCCCCGGAATTACAATTTCCTGGAAATTGTAAATAATTACAGAGCTTTTGCGTTGCAGTTTGCAGTTCGACTCGCTTTAATAGTTTCCTTGAAACCGAAGATAGTACAGTTGTACATTTTTGTCATTTTAAACAACAATATTCATTATTTCTCAAATTTTTTAATTGCAATTTGTTCCTAAATGTATTCTTCATATTCATGATTTAAAAAAAAATTCCCATTGCCTCTTGTATAAAAAATATTCTCTAAAGTTGACTCTTCTTAAATCTGCCCGAAATTCCGTACTTTTTTTACGTGTCTGCAAAGCGAAAAATTTGTTTAAAATTAACGTCTTTAAGCTCATTTACGTAGAACACTTTGAGCTTTTAAATGACTATTAACTTATTACACTATAATTTTTTTGGCTGACTTATTAAGCTTCCAACCCATTTTTTGACACTAAAATTTTAAGGTTTCTTGAATTTAGACTTACAAACACTGAAGTTCTGTCAAAAATTCGATGACACTTTTTGAAATTCGAACACAGAAAATATGGATGTTCCATAGGGACTACTGCAGGTGGCCCAGCTTCTAGTAGAACCACGGTAAATCAAACTTTGACCAGGTCTCACGATCGTGAGTTGGGTGGTCACAAGGCACAATGAAATCACAACGACATGCCGGCGAAACCCTCGTGTGCCTTGAGGATATGAAGCGGTCCAAGGATGGCAGCTTTCTGCATCCGTCTCGCAAGTGCCTTGGCATAGCTTTGGCACGCTGGCATAGCTTTAAGGTTACGAACCACAAGAACAATTACTTCAACCGAATATTTTGGGTATACTCGTTGCAGCTCGCATTTAAGGTCTTGATAACTCTTCTCCTTATCCTTCTACTTAGCAGTGATGTTTTAGTCGGCCGGAGCCAAGAATTCGATGACGAATATAATTCGTTTCTCGAAGTTTTGGAGAACGATGTCAGGTCTCGAGTGAGAAACTGAGACAGTTGTCCGAAAATTGTAGTTCCAAAAAACATAGCAATTCTAGTTTTGGACAATTGACTATATCTCCCTCAAAGCGTTTGCTCTTTTGACAAGGACTGTTCTACATTTCTGTAAAGGTTTTCGTGCATTTTCTTCTCAAGTAGCTCTTAACCGAATTTTTAAACCTATGCTTTCTTCACTTCAACTTTTAGAAATGAAGCATCCAGATGGAGTAATACACTTTCCTTATTTCTGATGTTAATATTCAGGCCAAGGGTCTCCGCCGCTTGCTCTGCGGCTTTATAAAGGAACGCTTGTTTGCCAATCATCTCGTGGCTTCTGACCATTTTTAGGCAACCATCTCTACCATTTACAACAACGTAATCTATACTTAGAACCATTCCATTATTAAGACAGTGGAGATTCAGAAGTCCGCATCCGCCTTGCAGGCTTGAAAAGTATAATCTCGGAACAGATGAATTGATATGCAAGCTCGTATGCACATGCATGATCTCACGTGTTTTGATGTCAAGGGCCATAAGCTCGGTCTTCGTCCATTGAACCACCCTAAACGAGTAGAGTAGAACTGGCACAACAAGCACGTTAGTCGCAGATACCTTGTTTAACGCCTACAGATTTAAAGACCAAATCTTCCGAACAAGGTGCTTGTATCTGATTCGGAGAAACTCATTCACTGATGTTGCATCCTGAATGCGGTTTTAAAGCACGCCCAACTTATATATACAAGCTCAGGGTCCTCGGGAATGCCAATAACACAGGCACACAAAAAATAAGTTATTAGACTTCCGATCAGACCATGTTGGTCTTATGCTTTTGAGGTCGCTGAATCAGAATCCGGAGACCGTTTGACCCCATCAGGTCAAGATTTTTTTCTTACGTCAAAAAACACCTAAAAATACTCAAAATAGCCCTATTTATTCATAAAAAATGTAACCCCGCCAAATTTTTGCAGGTTTTTCGGATCACTGGATTTGAGTATAATGTTTATTAATCCCTGCTTAGATGCTTTCTGCTTCTAACCTCAAAACCGCCAAAGCTGACATTTAAACTGCCTCCAATTAGCCGCAATAAACGATCTTCCAGTTGTAGGCACAAAATAAGCCCAAACAAAGTTATCTCATGGTTTTTGGGTTGCTGAGTGTAGATCCGGGGCCTTTCTTACTCGGAAAAGTTCAATTCCATTCCTAACCTCAAAAGATACCCTTCAAAAATTGCCAAAGCAGTGCGTTTGGTTATTGTAATAAGACCAAAGGCCAAATTTTCATTTTTTTCCGGTTACTCTGATTGATCCTATTTTTTGTTGTATCCCATTGTGTCACAAATCATGGCAAACCTAAACAAAGTAGAATATACGGGCCAAACGGCCACCGGATTCTGATTCAGCGACCTCAAAAACATAAGATCAACATGATCTAGTTAAAAGTTCAGACAAATTATTTTTTTGTGCGTCTGTGTAATTTTTCTTTTCGTCAGATGAATTTTTGCACATTTGTCCAATACAAAGTCCATATCAATCTCTCCGGTGTACTGCTTTACGATATTTAAAGCATTCTAAAGTTTGCTTTTACCAGAAGCATAGATCTTGAGGTCATCAGTATGGGCGGTTCTCACGAAAATGTACCTCTGCGCGCCCTCGTCACTTTCGTTAATTTTAACTCAGCCTTTTTCAAGTGTCTCCAATACGATTTTTTAATCTTCGGGGCATATCTAAGTAAATGATACGCATTTTTTTGATATCGCAGCTATGATGTATTGAAATATAAATTAAATACTAACAAAAAATCATTGTAATAAATTTCCAAACTGTTAATTGCATACTTTAGAGAACCCTCACATTATGTTTTTAACTTTTGTATAAAATTCAAAAGCATTATAATTGGCTGTAATAAGTACTTTAGAATACTACAAACTGTACTTTATAACACATAATTTGAAAGGTCTAGATCTAAACTTCAAGAACTGATTCATGGGTACACCTGCTCAGAAGTTATAAGGTTTTCCAAAAACTCCTTGAAGCAGATCATTATATCAGCAGCTTCTTTCAACTGCAGTGTTTTCAAAACCCATCTCATCCCTCTTCTCTTTCTCCTCCTTGCTTTAGATAAAACCCGTATTTTTTTTCAAAAATATGCTGCTTGATTATCAGCAGCTTTGACTTGTTCTGTGTGTGATTGAAGGTCTTTAGTTCTTAGGCGAACTTTCGAACCCGCTCCATGAACGGTCTATCAGATGATATGTAGTCAATCACACACTGAACACAAAACGCTTTCTGGCTTGCCCATCCAATCTTCATGTTTAAATGGTGCATATGTTTTTTGATGTTTTGATCCATCTTCAGTTTTAGCCTTTGATTTGAATCAGCGAAAGCTCTCGCAGCTACATAAACTGAACAAGTGATGATCCATACGTCGGACTCCTCAGAGATATCTTTACTCAGGGAGGCATCCATTTTAGCCAGATCTTTGAGCTTAGGAGGAACCTTTATGTTAAAATTCCTCCTCGTCCTGAAGTCAGTATCATTTCTCAGAAGGCCCCTGCTTTCTGTGGTTGGTCTCAATTTCGCTTCCTCATCTTCATCTTTAGCTTGCTCATGTAGTGGATGAGGAAGGGCTCCGCACATATATACAATTTGCAAGAGGTAGGCACGTTGATTTTGCAATGACTGATGCGAAACGTGCTGAAGCTCTGGGTGTTTTTGCCATCCCACAGTGTGCATACGCGCTACCAAGCCTTCTCTAACAGAGATAATGCTTGTATCCTAGCAGTCTAGCAAGTCATCCTTGCGTTTCAGCACCCCGAATTCTAGATTGATTGGCACTATTTACTGACTTATTGTCGGGTGTTCTGCGCGTTCGATCATTTTGAACCGCATTTACAACTGTTTGGTGGTTTGATGGTGTTACTGTTTATCCCCACGAGCAGCTAGGGAAAGGGTTGGTCCGTTTGGGACGTGTTTGGTGGCTTGGTCATAGGACATTCGGTTTAATTCAAAAGGAATCGAAACCGAAACCGAATACATATATGAGACATTCTTTTTAACCCGAATCACCCCCCTCTGTACAAAATTTGTTTCACTTTAAAAAGTTATTTATAAGCGGAAAAGTTAGATAAAATCATGTAATTTTAAATGCCAAGGGACATTTTTTCTGAATTGGAATACCCGGTCCAGTTAGGCAGCTGTCACGTACAAAATCAGGTCGGCAATTTCATGATATTCTTGATTAAATTGCTAAATCTTTATATGCTGTCTGAGAAATGGCTGTACTGTGGCTTTTTAGGTCGCCGCTTTCAAATCTGCAGTTGAAATTTCCAAATTCAAATTTGCAGATGCAATATGGCGTCTATAACTCTCCCAGTGTTCGGATCGATGTGAGTGAATATCTGTCGAACATGCCATACAAGTATATTCACACAATGGTTGTTATGGGGTGTTTCCATGTATAAATTGGAGTTCCGAAATTCAAGATGGCCAACTCAACAACAATATGGCTAATGGTTGCAAAATTAGCACGTCCAGAAATATATGAAAATTTTTTGGCGTGGGCGTCAGTTTTTCTCAGTACGCTCATTGGGAGTGTTCTGTTAACAATTGGAACCTGAAGATATTATATCTATTAAGTAATTGAACTTAAATCAGATCATGAAGAAAAAAAATGCATTTAATGAATGAAGTATAATTTATTACTAACTGTAACTTACGCGAAAGCCATCAGACGGGTTTAAATATCTGTTAAGAAGCAATGCTTTTGGGTGAAGATAGAGAAAAGAAATGACTTTTTCGAATTTCAGGAACTGCAGAAGCCAGATAAAATCGGTTGTACAGTTTTCTTTGAATCTTGCTTAATCTCACGGTTTATATTATTTGTATCTTTTTCCAAGGGGATAAACACCCCAGAAAACTTCAAATTGTTGAGAGACGTAAGAAAATTGATTCTCGTTCCATGTACATTTTCAAGTTTACATTTTTTTATGTTCATGGTTCATCGGGAAAAATATGAATTTATTTAACAATGCACAAATAGTTTTTGCTTCCTTTTATTGTAAAAATTTCATTACAAAAGCATTACTGTATATAGGTTGTACCTAGAATCCACAAAAATTATTTAAAATAAAGAATTACCTATCCCACATAGCACACTTCTCGAAAAAACTGGTATTTTCTTAGCAATTGGTCCAAGTAGCTGGGAGAAAAAACCAGGCCTGCTTTAGGTCTAAAGCTACACTTAAACCTAGGTTAATGCATAGGTTCATGTCCGCCGCCATTGTTTTGTTTTTAATCAAACAAAATTGTTGCGACAAATTTTTTGCAGAGAATTCAGTGTTTTTAATTGAAATACCTCTGGTTTGTAGAAGTGAGTGATAAATCTGTTTCACTTAAAAATATTTTATTTGTATTTAAAATCGGAGAGATTTAGAAGCTGATAGATATTATAAAAAAAAATTTTTTCTTTAAACTGAAATTTTGTAATAATAATAAAGAATACGTTTTTTCAATCATTCCTAAGGAGAAAATATTTATTTATTTTGTGAAGTCAGAAAACTTTAAGTAACTTTTCGGACATAAAAAAGGTATGGCAGTTGACAGACCGCGGCCGCCTAGCCAATTAATCCGGTGTTGAAGCATTCTAATATGAGGAAAGGTAGCACTAGCGCTGCACGAAGCGCTGACCAAATGCGGAGCTTATACAATCAATGGGCCTGTGCGGCTGAAGGGGCCTGGGTGACGCGAAATTTAAATTGGTATCCCACTTAATATAAAGACAATATCATCTACAGCTTCCTAATCTAATTGAAATTCAAGAAGTGGAAATTGCGAGCACATACCTTTGTTCAAAAATTTTAATGCAATGATCAGAAAATATTTTATTGACTCAAACAAATATTGAAAGATAGAAAGTAATTGTGAAATATAACAATAAGAGAATACTTAATGATTGTATTAATTCCATTGCATCCAAGAATGAAAATACATGTCAGATATTTATTTAATTTAAATACTGTGCATGTTTTGAAAATTCAATTTCTACACTAATAACTTCAATCGGAGAGATGCAAGCAGAATGTTCAAGAACCGAATACATTTTAAATCAAACAGGGTTATAAACTTGAAATCCGAGAATCTCTCGGGGACGAAATACACTTACTTTTACAATTTACAAAAGAAAAATCTAAGAAGTTTTGCGTATTTGAGTATTTCCGTATTTCGTAATGAGCTGGAAAATTAAAAAAAGGTTACAACTCTACAAAATGGCGGCTGTTTTTCTGAAAATGAAGTAAAATTCTATTTTCTCCGAAAAACCACCCTTAATTTTTTTGCCAAATTTTTTTTTTTTTGAATTTGTACTTTGATAAGGAATATGTCTCGTAAGTTTGGTGCTGGCTGAACAACTATTATGGTCAGAAGATTTTTGTTTCTTATAATCGAATTTTATACTTTTTCTCGAAAAGAATGACAGATACGAAAAAATATTCAGAAAAAAGTTCGCAAGTTTCTAAAAAAGTTCTATGATAAATGTCACTTGTTCATTCGAAATAACTTCCATCGTTTACGAGAAAAATTAAAAAATTACATTTTTGGGAAAAAAATTCTCCTGGCCTCAAAAATAATTCAGGTATTTATGATAAAATTTCTTTCTTATATATTAGCAGAAATTGTTGAAAAAATATTTTAAAAAATGAAAAAGGTAATTTTTTCCAGGAAAACTTTTTTATTCATTTCTTCAAGTTGGAAGACGCGAAATTTTGTTGTTGTTGTTCTTTAAAATCCTACCTTTTTTATTCTTCTGAATATTTTTGATAAGCCTTTGCTAATAGAAGTGAAGATTTTTTCAGAATCATGCCAGCTCAATGATTTTTGTGGCTAGATTACATTTTCACTCCAAAAAATAAAATTTTAACAAAATAGTTTATTTTCAACTAAAGAGATTAATTCTTTAATAAAATTAATAATCTTCAGTCAAGAAAATTATTTTTGTACTGACAAAGATGAATTCTTAAATAAATACATGCGTTTTTAAGCAAATTCCTGTATTTTCTACAAAGAAGATTAACTTGTTACCAAAAAAGACGATTTTTTAATCAAATAAATGCGTCAATTTTTCACGAAAAAGTTGAATCTTCAACCAAGATTAATTTTCTATTAAAAAGACGAATTTTTGACAAAAAAATGCATTTTTAACCAATAATTTGTATTTTTAACTAAACAAACAATATACAAATTTTCATTTGCAAAAATTATTTTTCAACTAAAAGAAAAAGTCTAATTTACAACAAAAAAATAGCATTTTCAACCGAAGAAATAAATTTTTATTTAAAATGAAGAATTTTGTCTAAAAAATCTATTTTTAAAAAAGTTGTTCAACTTTCGAACGAGTGTTTGAATTTCCTGCCTAATTTTTAAATTTTCGAGCTAAAATAGTAGTTGAATTCTTAACCCAAAACGTGAATTGAGGGTCCGGACACAATAAGAGGACGAGCGTCCGCAACTTTTTCCTACTTAAAGTTTTTCTTTCGGATGTATATTTTTAATAATAAAATTGAAAACGGATGACAAAATTTCGCCTAATTCAGTTATATTTTAAAACATAAATCGTCTCCACTCAGACAAATATTATTAAAACTGTTTGAATTTTGGTATACCCACACTTCATTGCAAATGAAGACTTGACGATAAGGACGTTTTTCTAGGTTCGGCGTAGAAAAGTATCGATGAATCCAAGTGGGGAACCTCACATAACGACTTTGCGAGGATCTTCACTTGGGGTGATTGCTAGAGAGACAACATGGGTCGGAGCAGAGTTGCGGAATGAACATGTTATTTAAATAAATAACACGAGAATTCTAGATCAATCTAAAAATTTTATAACCCCGTGCTCACACTACTCCCTTCCCCACCGAGTGAGTCATGCCTGCCCCGAAAGGGAAACGGCTTAATGGTGTAATGATAATGATAATAATTTTTTGAACTTTAAAATTTGCGTCAATTACTTTTCGGGTTTTCGAGTGCCCGTCCCCTTATTGTATCCGGAAAATCAATTTTGAACCAAAAAATTCATTTTCAACAGAAACAGATTAATTTTTAAGCAAATGAAAATGAATTTTTAACAAATAAGTTACAATTTATACCCAGAAGGAAGACTTTTTAACATAATTATAAATTATATAAATGTAAAAGTAGATTTCTCGAACCTACAAAAATAAACGTTCAAACCAAAATAGTTGGATTTTCTTATAATGGGTTCTATTAATTTAGCTCGCATTTGAGTGAAAACCCCGTGAATCTTGCGATAAATAAATAGATTGGCCCGAATGTGAATGGAATATCACGGTATCGTACATGGGAGTGGGGGTCAGTAATATTATTACGATTATCAATCAAATTAACAACAAAAAATTTACATTGAATTGATTGCGCTGTTTTGTAAATCTTTGCCCTTATCCCGGGAAGACTTCACGTAATTTATGCACGGCCCCTGAGGAACTTTTATATTGTCTAAGTCTAATTTTATTTGATTACAAAAAAATTTATTAATTGTTTGTAACTGATTCTGAACCAGTCTATTTAGATTATTAAATTTTCTAAAAGGGAAAAAATAATGACTATCTCACTTTTCGGCTACTTAGAGACAAAAATAACCAAACGAAAGAAGAGGGATAAAAAGAGAACAAATTAACCTAAACCAACCTCTCACTCTTTTCTTTCTCTGTATTTTGAAATACTAACGATTTTTTCTGAATTTTCCTCTGATAAAAATTTAGGACTAGTTATACTTTGCATTATATTATACTTTGCATTGGGTAAAAACGAGGCAAAATATCAACAGTTTTCCATATGAAACACAAGAGCTGTATGGAAATTTATTTTCAGTATGAACCCAGTGCTAGGACTAAAATTGGAATAATGTGCTAATCTTATATCAGTTTTTTTTGTTAACAGCTGCAATTTATAAAACGATGTGGATTCCGGGGCCGAGTCTTCTATATGGAAATGGGAAGAATGGCAATAACAGGCGCTGGAGACTTTTGGATGGAAACGAAGGAGAAAAACATGGCTTTCAATATGTGTGTCACCATAATGAATTTTATGACAAACTTGAATTGCAAAAAGGAAAGAATAGAATTTCATCAAAGGATGCGAAGCTCCTCGAAAGATGATAATCTGTATTCCAACACCCACTCTACATCCTCTGAGTACAAGACCAAAGCTTCTTATTTATCCCTTTTGGGTACGTAACTATATTTTCATATTTAACTTATAGCACTTAAAATAATTTATATTTAAATATATGATCCTTAAAAGCATTTTTTTTATGCAAATGCAATCACATTTTTAAGCTCGCTTCTTCGTGCGAATGTGATATTGCAGTTTCATGTATATAATATTTTTATCAGTATAATATTGAGATTCTTAAATTACTTTTTATTTTGATTTCAGATTTTTCGGAAGACAGGAATTATAATTAATATTTGCAGGAGAATAAAGTGTGATTTCTTTTCGTTGGAAACTAACCGTATTGTTCATTTCATTATGATCTATATGTATGTAATTTATTTATAAATCAAGAAAGAAATTATTTTTGTAGAAACACAAAGTAATATCGCTAGGTATACCATCCCTAAATCTAAACATTTGTATCATCTCGCCCTGCACTTTTATTACTTTCTTGTTTCAATTAGATTCATTTTTATTAATTTTCGCTTCTACTTTGCACAGAACAAAAAGATAATCGACGTGTCCAAATGACAAGGTTCTATCTCGGAACGCTCGGAGTTTGCAAATTGAAAAATTCTATTTCGTATAGCGAGTCCAGCGAGGGACATTTTTTTCAATTCCCTATGTAAATCTTGATTACCCAATTTGCCACCTATCTGTCTATGTAAACGATGACACTTAAAACTCAATCCAGTTTTCCATATTATTATTATTACTATGGGCCCACCATCCATCCCACAGGTACTCATGACCCGGTACTTCGCTACTAAACACGGTC
>JAAAKG020118720.1:0-15154 GCA_010014905.2 Druon quercuslanigerum
GTCTCTTGAATTTTAAAAAAACAGTAAATTATTGAACACCTACTATTTTTAGAATTATCTATGTGACAAGTAGAATAAAAGTCAAATATATGATTTTGCTAACAAAATTGTAGAAAAGAAAAAATATTAAATTATTGATCAAATATAACGTTTTATATTCTTATTAAATGAAAATAGTGTTTGGTGAAATTTCGTTGAATGTCTCATCATGCTCTATGAAGGAAATAATCTTATTCTAAATGTAAAATGAATAAAAACACATTATTTTCATGATAGATGTATTAAACTTGTATTTCTTGACTTCAGCATATAGAATGCTTATATATATTTACACAATTTTTTATTAAATTATACAATATTTGTAAGTGATGAGTGGAAAGAACTACCCTTTCTCTCCTTATACAGAATATATTTGAAGACTCGTCCTTGCTCTAAACGGAATCTATTTTAAAACGATTCTTCCCTTTCTGTACAACCAATAAATTTTAATAACTTTTATCTAACAGAGCTTTATTGTAAATCTTATTTATATCCAAATTCCTATCGTCGTTAAATGATCGTTAATCGTTATCGTGAAATTTAATCTTAAACCATGGAGGTAAAAAGTGCCGAAGTGGATGCAGAATAGGGTAGAATAATAGCTAGTCAAAAATGTATCCATTTCTCCGTCATACTATATTACATATACAGCGAATATACATATTTTGTGCTTGAACTGTGAAAAGGATCTCGTTTTCTTCGAAGCAAAGTTTGAGGAAGTGATGAGACCGATATTTCAAAATTGCATATAATGCCTTCCCGCTCTGTTTTTTTTCTACAATTATTTATTCGATATATTTAATGCTGCTTAGAATGCACCTGTATTTGAATGATGACGGAAACGTGAGCATTTTATCACAGTCTAAGCATCGCATGGTAATATATATAATTATATATAATATTTATGTATATATTTATATTTAGAAAATACTAATTCGCATCGTACATGGACTAGACTCGATTGCTTATCGTTAACCACATTTTCTTATGCAACTGGCAAGAAAACAGACGAACTTATGAGACATACATAATTGCAAGATACAAAGGCAAGTTTCACTTGCAAAGTCACTGTTTTCCAAATTGTTATCTACGATATTTATGAACATTCCTTCACGCACATTCCAAAAGACCTCGATCTTTTTTTTCTACACATCTGTTAGAAAATATCTTTTATTGAACGATTCGTAAATTTGTGCATTCATCGCCCTTTTCTCAAGGTAAATTTTTATTAAATTATTAAATAAATAAATATTTTAACTTTGCAAATGATACCTTCTCTATCTCATGCATTGGAAGGCTCGTTCGGCTTCGCTCTAACTTTAATGCATATCATACATAAATAATGCATAAATTAATTAAGTACTAGTATTACAAACTTATTAACAAAATATTGGCAAGACTGGGTTTCAGATGGATAGGGGGCTTGATTCAATCCTGATTCATAGATAGATTTCT
This sequence comes from Druon quercuslanigerum, assembly GCA_010014905.2. Lineage (NCBI taxonomy): Eukaryota > Metazoa > Arthropoda > Insecta > Hymenoptera > Cynipidae > Druon > Druon quercuslanigerum. The sequence goes on from JAAAKG020118720.1 coordinate 1,495, forward strand.
AATTTGGATTTTCTAATATTGATTGTCAAAGAATTATATAAAATTGTCGAAGGAAATATCGTTTAAAGCCACTTAAAATTTTATTTTTAGCCAGCGAGTTGCATTTTTATTAAAAATGGTCTATTTATGAATTAAGACTAACCCATTACAGGGCTCTCATCTCACAGAGTGATAGAGATTACAATAAAATAAGAATTCTCGATTGTTGTCTGCGAACTTTGTGTGACAAGCGAATTCTTTTAACATACCTAAGGAAACCTGCATCAGATAAAATTGTATACAACAGCTTTTTCCTTAATTGGAAAATAGTACTTGTATTCACGAAGTAGAGATTTGTCAAAACTCAGTTTTTCAATTCAAAGTCTATAATATCTTTTTTTCAGTTCACCAGTTTTAAAATAAAGATAAATTTATTGCACAATATTTAGTTATCGCTAATACAATACAGTTTTTAGTATTTTTCTTCTTTATTTCGTGAATATATTGCTCGTACAGTTATTATTTTAGCGCCAATAATAAATATTATAACGAAGTGAGTTTGATAATTACCAATAATTACTGTCTTTAAGTTAGCTAACACATATCACAGAATACGTATTATCCATGAGAAAATCGTTTTAACATAGGTAAAGGGTTATTGTACAAATATGCTATTCAAAATATGATTTTTTTTCAAATCTTCAGGTGAAAAAAGTTGTACAAATTTATAATATTAGCGAGCAGCGCGTGCAATTTCGCACATTTTTCTAGAAGATTCGAAGATTCGAATGAATCCTAGAAAAAAATGTTGTTGCTTTTCTATAATATTTCTAAGCTTGAAGAGGCTACGCAAAGTCTAAATCTTTAAATTGTTTCCTTTTGCTGGCATTGTAAATTGACTTTTAAGGAATTTTTCTATTTTGTTTTCTTCTTAGTTATTCTATTATAAATCTATAAGTTTTTTGGAAGTTAATTAATATAAAGCTTGAAAAACAAAAGTGGAAGGGTATGCGAATTTCTAAAGTCGCCTTAAAAAAATAGATTGAAAAATTGCGCGTGTCTCTAAATTAAATTGTGTGGAGATGCATAAAATATCGCACTTTGGCTCTTGATTCGTAAATTAATTAGAGAAGAGACGCTTAATTGGAATCGGAATAGTAATAGAAATATATGAAAAAGATGTTTTCTCGGCCAAAACGGTAATTTATTGATATGGATGAATCGATACGAAGTACTCGCGTACGACGCTGAAGTAGTATGTCATGAGTATATTACAGAATTGTACGAAGTCTTATAATTTAAGCGATATTATCTGTATGATACAAGCGTGCGATCGCTATTCCGTTTCGAAGTGATCAACACCGTCTGGAGACCTGCAAAATAAAATTCGTTAGCCTTTTAAAAAATTTGTTTAGTCATTCTAGACAGTATTTAGATCGCTAACGTTCTCCCATTATAACATTTCAGGTTCGACAAGAAGACGGAATAGTGGTCCCGAAAATTTAGGACGACTAGCCAAGTTGATGAAAAATATTTGACTACTGATCCCGAATTTTAGAATGACGAGACGCTTCAAATAATAATAAAATTATGAGTAGGGATTTAAAAAATTCGAGGTTCGAATATTTTTAAGTTACAGGAGTTCCTACATGTAACGCAAAAATCCGACCATTCGTAGTGAAATTACGGTTCAATCATTAAAATTTTACACGATCGAAACCTTGTAACAGAAGCTAATACAAGTGGCATTGAAAAGTTAAAACTTTAAGTAATTAAAAGTTTTTTATGTTTTAAACTTTATTAATGTCATGTTTATGTTTATTTGTAATTAAAACTTTAAAAACATATTATTAAAGAAATTCTGAAAGATTCAAAGTTAAAAACTTAATAATCTTAACTCTTGAATTCCGAACTTTCAAACATTGATACAAATTTTTTTTAAATTCAAATGAATTTATTTTCTCACAATATATAAGCTGACATAATTTTTCTGATACATTTTATTATCTTTTATTTACTAATTTTCAAATTGTCTTATTTTTTATATTTTCTATGGATAAAGCACCAACATTTAATTTTACTAAGCATTTAGTTTAAACAAATTCCAACACATCATTGGGTAATTCAACCACATATTTGTTTTAATTTTACAATAATTGATATTACCCACACAAGCATTTCATTTAGTTTTTTCAGAACAGAGAGGGCGCTGTATCACTCTTGTAATTCGAAAAAGGTTTGTGGTCTTGATTTCGCACATGAGACGGATTTTAGATCCTGATTTGGCTTACGAAGGAGGTTTGGAAGTAGGGCTATAGTTAGATAATTAAAAATCGTAAAGAAGGGAGTTTGTGCTTACCTTGATCGCTAACGTAGAGCGGTGAAGAGACGATAAAAGAACTACTGGTTGAGTAGGGTGTTAGTCACCTCAGAGATGGACAGCAGAGGACTCCCAGCGTCCGGTTTTGAATCTGTTGGGCAACTGGACCCATCGTTGATCCCGACGACCCCACCGCATGATGATGGGCTGGGTAATACAAGACATTGTTGTTGATGTTGTTGCTGTTGGTGGTTGTGGTCATCGTGGTGATGGAGCTGACGTTGTTGTTGTTGTTGTTGTTGTTGCTGTTGCTGATGGTGTCCGTTTCCATGGGTATGGAGATGTTCACGCCCATGCCCAAGCCCATCCCTGAACCCATTCCCCCTGCTGATGGCAACGTGCTGCAACCAAAAGTACACCTACCATCAAACGAAATCACTCATCTTTTTTCATTCGCTTATTCTTTTTAATTCCTAACATTTCTTTGCAACCTCAATGTAGGGTGATTCTCCAATAAGTATATATAAAAATTCCCTAGATTCAAAACCTTATGGTAAAAGGCACCAGTATTTCTTTATTTAGATTAGTAAAGTGGGTTCGCGAATCGAAATTAAAATAAAAAACAATGGTTAGATTCAAGAATCAATACTTTGCATAGTATTTTTTTAACTCAGACTACAAAATTATATTCTGATAGTCTTATCATTTGATATAAAGGGGTAAGGAAAATAATAATCAAAAAGTGCTTTTGAATTCTAAGTGTCCAATAATTTACACGTCAGTGGTACCAGTCGACCTCGAACGAAATAAGTTATACGTCTCAGAATTTAAGAATTTTTTGTATCGATCAACGTATTATATTTTAAAATTCTTAGCTCGGACTAAAAATTATGAATCGCTATGTTTTTCCTGATAACAAGAACGGATGATGGCTGCTTAAAGCAACATCAGAGATTGATCGATCATCAAATGGGAAATTGACTGTTACAGTTTTCTGTTTCTTAAGAAAAGTATTCAATAGTAATTTTTAAGTAATTCAGCTTAAATTTGAGAAGATTTCAATCAGTATTCCATAACAATTTCATACTAACAGGGATCTATGTTTGTGTAAATATGTTTTAAATTTTCCACTTTGTATAGCCCTAGATAGGATACAAATTTCTTGCTTCAAGCTTTAAAAACCTAAAACACTCACTTTGACAGATGTTGGAAAGACATCCAGTAAGAGTTTTCGATGAGTTCTATGCAGAGAGTATAATTCAGGTGCGTTCCCCTAGCACCACCACAACAGAATTTGAATACTTTATTCATGCCATAATTTTGGGCTTCTTTGGAAACTAATGCCGATTTTTGGGACCTTTTAGTTTTCTCAAAAAATGGACATTTGAGTGTAGGTACTAGCCGTCAGTACCCTTTCTAGAGAAAATGGAACGAATTAAAAAAATCAATCGCGCCAGAATTTGAGGCTTTTTTGGGCTCTCAAAAACTGCAAAACTTATTTTTGAAAAACAAGCCCTATCTTTCAAAAACTACCCTTAAAATAAAATATACACTCAAACTATATTTAAGCATATCATTGGCACCAGTCCCGATTTTCGGGCTCTTTTTTTTTCTAAAACCCAGACATTTTGGCAGAGGTGTTGACCGCCAACACCTCCACTACATAAACATTGAAAAATTGAAGAAATAAACAGCACCAGAATTTTGGGTTTTTTGGGCTGCTTTTGGGCTGTTCTTGGGCACCAAACCCGATTTTAGGAGTCTTTTATTTTTTTAAAAAAAACGGGGTTTTGCGATGGGTGTGCTATCCGCTAGCACATCCACTACAGAAAAATTGAAAAGTTAAAAAAAATCAATAATGCCAGAATGTTGGGATTTTTTAAGCTCTCAAAAACTGAAAAAATTAATTCTTAAAAAACAACCCCTATCTCCTAAACATTACCTGTATAATAACTTATGCACCCAGTCTAAACGTAACCATATCCGAATATTGTGCTATTTTTGGGCTCCCAAAAATACTCACAAACTATTCCCAAAAATCAACCCCAAGGCTTTAAAAAGTCCCAAAGAAAAAGATATGAAATGATTACGAGCAAAATTATACCGTAGGTCTAAGCTAGATTTTCGAGCTCATTAAAAATAACAAATTATATTGCCCAAAAACAAAGCATAACACTAACAGCTACCCCTAACTTAGTGGTGATTTTAGCTAAAAAAATTTTTTACGGTTTTAGTGGAAGACAGCTGAAACTTGAATCATTAAATTTGATAGGAGTAGTCCCGGGGAGTTGTGGAATATTACTGTGAGGGCTTTTATTTTATTTTTACTGATCCACCAGGGACAAGAAAAGCTGTGTGTGTTGTTTATTTTTCATTTGTAATATTTTTTACTATTTTAATTTATGGAAGGTGAGACTTGGTTCGTTAAATGTGATAAAGGTAGTTCCTAGGGGTCGTGTAATATTACTGTGGGAATAGGTACATATATTAACTGGAGTCTTGAAAAATTGTATGTGGTAACTATTTTTAATTCGAAATATTTTTTACCATTTTAATTGATCGAAGGTGACACTTTCATACGATAAGTATTTTATAGGTAACGTGCAATATTATTGTGGAGATAAATTTGTTAATTAGAATATTTGAAAGTTGTTTGTGGTAGTTGTTTTTCATTTAAGATTTTTTTGGAGGTTTTAGTTTAGTTTAGTTTTAGTTCCTTTAAGTATGATAGGCGCAGTTCTCAATTGTCGTCTAATGTTACTGTGGAGATAAGGATATGAAAAAGATTTTTTGAAAAGTCTTTGTGGTAATTATTTATAATTTAAATCTTTATGGATTTTTTAGTTGAAGACAGCTGAGCGGGGCTTGATTAAAGGCGTCAAGGGTCTTTTTACATTCTCATTCATGAGAGTCTAATGTAATCGACAAATTTTCGATCTCTGGTTTTTAACGATTTTTTATGTTTTGGAATTCACAAAGTCCAAAACTCATACAATTTTGTCGGCGTCTGCCCGTCTGATGAGCCTGAAGTTCGCAACGTTTACAAAAAACGAAAAAAACTAAAAATGCAATATTTGAAAAGTCAACATTTTTTTAATGATTATTGCAGAATTTAGGGCCAAAAGCACCAGAAAATTGTTTCATCCCTCTAGTGCATGTGGAACCCACCCCAAATCAACCCCTCAACATGATAAAATTCGTTAAAAATACCCAATTTTAAAAAGTCAAAATTTTTTTAATGATTATTGCAGGATTAGATTCATTCAGCAGATATTTTCAACCAAAACTAAAAATTTAGAGAATTTTCAAAATTCTAAAAATTTTTTTCTTCAAATTTTAGAAATTTTACTCAAAGTTTCTTGTAGATGGGGAGAAGACTAGCAAATTATCAAAATGACATTTTCAATTCTGATTAAAATTAGACAAGTTATATACTTTTGAAAATTTCGAATGAGTTCAGAAAAATAGAAATTTTTTTCCCAGATGGATTAGGAAATTTTATTTCAATTCTTCACTAGATATCAAATATTTTTTTAAATTGTCTAAATTAAATTTTTTGATTAAACCAAAATTCAAAAAGTTCGACCTTTTTCAAAATTTGAAAAAAAAATTTTATGATTTTATCAACTTTTCTCAAATTCTCTGATATACAGGAAAAAGACTTGCAAATTATCCTGATCGTATTTTTGAATTCAATTAAAATTAAAAAGTTAGATGCTTTAGAGAAAATTTTTTGTATAGGTTAAGAAATATCAATCCTAATTTCTACAATATAGCAAATATATGTATTTTGAAACTATTTACATGATATTTTTTATTTCGAAAAAAGCTCAAAAAGTTTGATCATTCACAAGAATATGCGATTTTTGTTTTTAAGAGATCCGTAAGTTTAAAACGTTGTTTTTAGTAGATTTGAACAAGATTTACAAATTATCATGCTGAAGTTTTTCAATTGGATAAAAATTATCGAGCGCGAAGCGTGATATTCGTAATGAGAATGTAATCGTCAAAGCCGTAGGTGCTTTAAGAACCTTCTTTAAAAACAAATCAAAAAAAATTTTAGTTATGGATATAATTCCTCAGAAGTTTAAATCACAGTTTTTGATTTATGCTGTAACGTTTATTATTTTAAAAAAAATGTAGTTAAAGTGTACGCATTAAATGTAGGAAAACAAGCGCGAAGCGCCATACGCGCAACGCTTGAGGAGAATGTGCCCGCGCAGCGAGCATATTATTTTATTTTATTTCTTGTTCATCATTATGGGGTAGTGGTTATAGTTTAGAGTTTTTCGAGGGTGAAGAGTATGATTTTTTTTCATTTGAAGATTTTTCGACCGTGTTTTGTGAACTCCGCAAAACCATTGACTTTTGAATGACATTTTTTAGTTTTGTTTAACATCTATATTTTTAGTTAGCGGTAGCTGTTAGTATTATGGGTTGTTTTCGGACCAAAAGTCGGTTTTTTCAGGAAAATAAAAGAGCCCAAAAATTGGCACTGCTGCCCAAAAAAATCCCAAAATTATGGCATGAAGAAAGTATTCAAATTCCGTTGAGGAGGTGCTAGCGGAACGCATCTGTAGAATTCAAGTAATATTGAAACGAAAAAAAGTCCCCTTTAGGTATACTAGCAAATATACAGGGTTTTCCACAGCATGTACAACCCCTTATACTATATGATAGGGCACAAACAAATAAACAAAGTCCTCTAGCAAACAGTTGGTTCCAATTAACCAATGAGGTGCAAGCTTCAACGACCACTTGTACGCAGATTCTGTCTTAACGCTTGGGGCACGTAAAAGTGGTCCATAAGGCTCAAAACTCGCTCCTCATTGGTTGATTAGGCCCAACTCTGAAGCTTTTTTGTGCCCAAACTAAGCTTTGCACCACTTAATGCTAGAGGAATTCTTATTTTATTTTTTTGTGCACTATCACATAGTAAAAGGGGTTTTACAGGTATTGGGACAACCTGTATAGTACATTAGGATATTCATTGATTACGCCTGATATTTTCTGAATCCTGAATACAACACTTCTTTAAGCTTCTTGTGAGATCTTTTCACCAGAAGACACTTCTACCAATTACTTGCATAACTCTAGCGCAGAACCTTCGCATCAGATCAATCTGTCCAAAAGTGTGCATCATTTCAAAAACAAACAAAAACAAAAATAACAACAAACAATATAAAACTGCAAGTGTCACCGACCGTTCGACTCGACTGGCACCCGGCAAATAAAGATTGAGTGAGTTGACGGTGACACTCACTGGGACGTGTGCCTTGGTGGTGCGGGGTGGTGATGGTGGTAGGGATAGTACTGGTAGTGATGGTGATGTTGGACTCCTTGCCATACCTCGGAGCCCGCATCCCCGTGACTATGGCCAGGATGAGCGTGGGTGTATCCAGCAGCAGTGGCCCCATAATGCGCAGTTGTGACAACAGGGTATTGTAGTTGTGGCGGAGGTGGTTGCTGAGCTTGTTGCTGATGCTGATGAGCTTTAAGCCGGGGTGGACTAGGAGCATTTTGAATCGATGGCGATGTTCTTTTCCACTTACAATCTCCATTAATTGAATTCATTTCGACCAGAGATTTCAGTGGATCTCCACTGTTAGAGTTTGCTGATCCAGGAGCATTCACAGAATGCGAAGATCTTGTAGAACAAGGTGTGGGGGGACTGTAACTACCATTATTCTTTGGAGAGGTGCGATTTGGTGGCGCTCCCCACATCAACACAGTTTGCCGAGGAGCTTCACTGCCATAAATATCAGGTTTGACGTCCTCCATTTTTGGAGTCAGGACTCCATTCGCTGCCGAAACTGGAGAACTTCCTGCTGAATTGCTAGAGGATGCACCTTCTAAGGATTGCCTGCTACTGGCCCTGATAACATTTATGTCAGATGTGCTATGAATTGGACCAGCTGTTGCCGGACTCGCTGCGTAGGGGGAACTTCCAACACTTCCTGGATGTCGGGTGTCTGCGTAACTGTACTTTGGCGAGTCACTTAACTGCTGGCAGTATAACTTCTCTTCGGTTTTGTTCCCTAGTTGGTGACTGTCGTATGTTGGTAGAGATACGTCTATGAAACCATTGTAGGCAGTGGTGGTGTGGTACTCTGGGTAGTAGGAACCCAGGGGTCGGTATTGGAAGAGATTCTCCGTTGCTGTTAGGTATCTGAAAAAAGGTAATAAAAACTAGATTCTTATAGCGCATGCTTCGATTTCTGAAGAGAGAGATTTGACTTACCTATTATCTAATGCAGTCGTGGGGTAGAAAGTTTGATGATAGTTGCTGGTGTGACCAATGTAAGTGGTTAATGAAGGATCGGTAGCAGTAGCAACAGCAGCTGGAGCATATGGAGTTGCATACATTGGATTCAGATTACTGTAAGCTGCAGCAACAGCAGCTGCAGCACTTGTATCTGCTGTCAGGTAATCAACAGACGTTACTGTTGGTGTCGCTGGTGGAGATATCGAAGACTGATTCGCTAGTTTGGTGCGTTTGTTACGACAGGTTGAGAGGAAGTCCCGAAGTTGTGTTTTGTAGCGCCTATTTACACGTTGTGGAGTTGATTGGGTTGGAATTGTTGGAGTAATTGTTGATCCTGTTAGGCTATCACTATCTGAAAAATAACTGTTGGTTAGTCCTGCATCCAGGTAGCTAACCTTGAAGTCCATTGTTCGCTTTCCCAGTAGGTCTCTACCTTCCTCCTCCCTGCAAAGTAATTTTATATATAAGGAAAGGATATTTCAAGTCTTGACTGCGAAATGCGAATAATTTAAAAATTTGACAATACAAAAACATGAAAGACTTACATCAAAGGTCTATGCGTGCTTACAACGAAGTCGGGTTTGGAATTTTTGTACACTAGTCTCGAACTGGTTTGTAACCACTGCCAGCCTCCATCTTTTGTTTGGTATCTATAGGCAATCATCCCCGATGCTCCCGTTTTCAATACTAGAAACAAAGAGTAAGGTGACTATAAGAGTTAAGTCTGCAAATAATTAAAACCTTATCTCTATAAATTAACTTACATTCTTGATGAGCACTGGCTACATATGCTAGGTCATCGTAATGTACTAAGTCGTAGCCTCCAAGATTTGCTAGTTCTACGTCTGAATAACCTAAAAGCATCTTCCCTCGTTGATCCATAGAAACGAGTGAAAGATCTAATTTATGTTTGCTTTTGAACATCACTTCCTTTTGCGGTACTTCTAACAAAGAAGGTGGTCCAAATGGAGTGCATAGGGCAAATAGTGCTAATGGTGGTTCTTCTGTCTTTCTGTTTTGTCCATGAAGTACTTTTACACGGCCCCTGATGTCCAATCGCTGAAACACAAAAGCATAGAATTATAATCTAGAAATATTTAAAGAAAACCCTAATGTTTATAAAAGGAGCAGCTAGAAAAGTAATTTGATTCTTTTTCTTAGAACAAATCTCATCATAATAAAGAGTAGCGGGTTCTGGAAAATGGAATGGTTCTAAGAGCAGACTGCAAATGTGTCTATTATTGCCGTGTTGTCTTTCTAGTAAAAACAAAAAAAGACATTAAGTGAGTATATATGACTGTGGAGAGTACATGTCGTTTTATAACTAATGTACTTGCGAGGAGTTTACAGAAAAAAGCAATTATCTCACGCGAAAAGGTCCTGGTAGGAGGAAGTCTTAGTTCTGCAACCTTTCTCTACAGTTTATAGTCTACAGTCAACTCCCTCTCATTCCCTTTCTTTCTTCCCGTCGTACACTCTCTGCGCTTCTCTTATCGACTTCTTCTTTTCCTTTACGACAGTGAAATTATTAATTACTGTTTTGTACGTCGGCACTTTGTCCTCGCGAGCGTGGAGAAACAGCAAGGGCATTGAATGCACCGGCGCATTACTTCGTGGACGAAAGACACCGGTTGTCCCGCATCCAATCTTCTGCTGTTCCGCCTTCATTATACTAATCGTCGTTTACGCATGAGACAAAAAATAAATTTTCTCGGTAACCTAGCCAATTTGAATTTGTTATTATATTTACGTTTTAACAGAAAGAAGACGCCAGTTTTTAAATTTTCTAACTATTAAATTTTAATGAAAATTGTAAGTAGAAATTTATCATTTAGTCAGACAATGTCGTACTTTTATTTAGGAATGTCTGACTACAAATAAGGTTCTTTGCTTTTTACCATTAATATTGTTTTCTTCATCAGTCCTCAAAAAAGTCACAATATAGCTTGAAAAGGAATAGAATGTCAACCTTGGAAAATTACGGGATTTTAAAAAGAACACATTATTTATTATTACAATTATATATTCTGGGTATTCAAAAAATGGGTATTCCAATAGATATAGGTATTTTTGGGTATACCCAAAAATGGGTATTCCAATAGGTCTTAGAGATATTGGGAATACTTGAAACAAACTGCAATATATTATTAATAACGCATAATCTGGCCCCATAGTTCAATAGTAGTTTTGTGTTACCAAAATTTATAAAAAATAGTTTTCTTACTAACCAGTTTGGAAAAGAAATTTGTGAAATTACAATACACTTACGCATTTTAACCCTTCACTGCGAGCTTCAAAGATTTGTAGATTTTTTTTAAAGTTATATTTGTGTTGACCTGACTGAAGATTAAACTAAAATACAAGATTATCATATGCAACGTCAGATCCCAATGCACTGCGCTCCATTTTATATTTTAAAAATGTTACCATTAATTTTTTTATTTAAAACACTTTTGCTCTAATGAAGTTACATAATTTCAGGAGAGCCGCGAAGCTTCATTTTCAAAATTCTTCCCGATATTTCCCTGAGTAATAATATTTAAGGCACTGCCTAGAATTATGGAATTTTCAAACAATTGTTTTAACATTTCGGAAATGTTACCAAACTTTTCCCGGGGACTGTATAAATAATATGTGTAAAAAATTCACTTATTTCGGCTTTCGGAGCATAGAACATAGTCTTAGCATGCCTCAGGGCGCGTGTCAGGGTTTCCCAACTGCAAATACATGCCAGCCCGCCAGTGGAAATGCCGGATGGGTGGAGAATGGACGTTATGCAGGTTTTTATTTGAGAACGCTGAGAATCACATATGAATCGGTTATAAATATGGTAGTACGTACCAAAAAACCGGATGTGTTATCCAATAGACAGCGGAACCGCACCGTGAAACTTCGTTCAAGAAGGTGGCTGTGTTGCGGTGAGAGTGCATCATGGAGAGGAAGGGTTGCACTCTCTGCTGGGAGGAAAGAATTCCACATCAGTTGTCTTTGGAGCTCCTCACGATCTTCACTGTGCACCAATTCGTATACACTTTGGTGGACTATGTCAGACTGAAATCAATTAAAAAACATACTTTTAAAATATTAAATCAAAACACCATATTATTTATTGATGTAAAATAACAAATTGTATCAAAAGCCTATTAATAATAAAAAAGACTCTATTAGACAAGATGGACAACACGTTAAAGAGATATTAAGGTATAACTAGTAGTTTTTTACCGGAAAATGCAGGAAGTTTTTTTTAACGAAAATGGTTTTTTGTTTCTTTAAAAATCTGCAATTAACTTACTTAAAAAGAAATTCTCCTAAAGAACCGTGCCAATCTTAGTTTTTAATAATATAATAAACCAAAAAACCACCCTAACTTAAAATTAACAAAGATTGTAAAGTTTCAATCTATTATTAGAATTATAAAAAATTAGTTTGAATGAATGAAGTTTTCTGGGAACCAATAGGAAAATTTATTTCATGAAACAGTTATGGGAGGATAGAGACTCTTCATTTATTTTTAGAATTTCATGTACCAGTGTTGTTGGAGATATTGCTGATTGAAAGTAATCGAGATTACCGGTGAACAAGGTGCCGGAAATAAATGGCTTTGCACGTTGTGTTATGTGCACTATGTACACAAGAAACACTTATTGGTATCTCACAGTAACACGAAAAACGTGACCCGTACGCTTCCGACCTATACGGGACATGAAAATTGTCATTGGGTATATATATATATATCTAGTCGTGATTTATGACCAACTCAATAACCTCGAAGATGACCCATAACCACGACCATGAATTTGATACATTAAAAAAACTATAGATAGAAAAACATTCTTCAATGCTAGACTTATTTAAAAGTTATTGATTTAAAATTTATGAAGAATAAGATTTACTAGAGGAATTTTATTGCTGTAAGAATAAATTTTAAAGCATTACATACCAAGCATAGTATTTTGAAATTATTAAAAAATTATTAAATGCATGCGTGCGTTCACTTCTCCGAATATTTATTTCCTAACATTAAAAACATCAAAAATTTAAAAATCTATTATTAAACAAATTTTTAAATATTGAGTTTTCAAAATTTTTAAAACAATAAATAATTAATAACACTGAAGTGAAAGCGTTTCAAATTAGTTGGTGCGGATAAAAAGCATATTTTTATCATACCAAGCGACTGTCAGGCATTTCATAGGAAGTTTATGTGATGTGTAACTTATTTTGTCAGTTTTTGGCTTTTAACGCTTTAGATGGAACGTTTAATGTATACATGACACAGTATCGTCGATCAATTAACAATTTATATAGTGGATGGAATATAAAATTTGTTATCTTCTTTCATGTTGAAGACGTGTGAAGGACCATAAATAGAAATTTAATTTTAAGCGAGTCTTATTTTAGTGTATTTAAGGGTAATATTATAGTTTATGATAATACTATATTTCCCTGTACATAATCGGAGGGAGAGGTGATGAACAATTTTGAAATACTGTTTCAGTAAATAATGTAGTCATTATTAAATGTCATTATTACTTCTTCACTTACGTCGCAAATGTATAAATACTCATAATTCACGAGAAAGTCAGCCAAGTCGAAAACAGTGTATGGCAGCTTATTGTCAAAAAGAAGTAGAATGAAGTGGGATTCTATCTTGTAACATACCAAAAGAATAACAATAATTTTGAATTGGAATGAGGAATTGTCGAAAAGAATTATGATTCTAACTTGCAAGAGGAAATCATCTAGAAGAATTATAAGCACCCCTGTGACTGTCCAGGTGAAAAAGTTATATATAGTTTATATATAGTGGAATAAGACAATTATATTTTTCACTTGTCTTATGAACTTTTCTATATGCAAAAAATGAAAAGTATCAGTGTTTTGTCTACTATATATAAATTATATATAATTTTTTCACATACTCACAGAAATAATGTTTGGTCATAGGGACGGCGACAATGGTGGTGGGGTGGAGGTAGTTTTTGTCCGTTCAAAAAATGGGGAGCTCCCCCCTCCCCCCCCCCCCCCCCCCCCCGCCCGGAACACCGTAACTGGTCATTTTTACTGCTAGTCTTAAATATATGTCACCTGTACAT
>JAAAKG020118731.1:0-15154 GCA_010014905.2 Druon quercuslanigerum
CAAAATTCGCCTTATTCGATTGAAACTTCAATTGTCTCGTAGAAACTTATTTCTATTTAAAATTTAATATTTTGTAAAAATACAACTTTTTGGAAACAAATTAATCTTCTTTGCTTGAGTGTTCAGCTATTCCTTTAAATTGATTTTTTCTATTTAAGGCTTATGTCTGATTGAAAATTAAAGTTTTTAGTGGAGAAGTATTTTTTTGTTCAAAATTAATTTTTTAACTTAAAATTCAACTGTTCCATTAGTTAGGATTAATCTTTTTTATTTGAAAATTCTCCTTTATTCGTTTCGTGGCAAATTAAGTGTTTTCTGAAGCCATATTTTTGTTTGAAAATTCAATTTTTGTAAATAAAATTCGTTTTCTTGTTTGAAATTTCAATGATTTAAAATAAAATTTTATTGATTGCTGCGTCAAAAATATTGATGTTTCAAAAAATTCGTTTTTTGTTTTCGTTTAAAAAATTGTTACTGCATAAATTTAATTAATTTTTTTAAATAATTGTCTTTTTATGTTAAAAATTCAATCAGTATGTTAAAAATTTAATTATTTTGTTAAAAATTCAAGTAGTTTGTTAAAAAAAAATATAAAATAATAATCTTGAAATTTTTAAATTTGTATCTGAAATCCTATTTTATTCTGCTAGCAATAACTCAAAAAACATTTCTGAAAATTAAAAATTCTGTACATTAATAGCGGATAAAAATATTTTTTTAAGGTTCGTTAAAGGGGGAGGGGGATTTGAGAAAAAGCCCATAATCCGTTACGTAATTCAAGTACGGCCCCTAATCTACAACTTTTAACATCAGTTCATTAATTTTTAATCTACTTAAAATAAATAACATCAACTTACTATAGTAATTCTAAATATTAACTTCTTAAAAAGCATTAAAAGTTTTGGAAAATAGAAAAATGATCGATCATGATTCAAGTGCAGGAGACGGCCCAGTGGGGGGGGGGGGGTTAAAGGATAACCTAAAGACGACTTTGGGACATCCCTGAGTCGTCTTTCGGAACATGTCTTTTGGAAATCCTAGGGATGCTCTTAAGACGTCAAACGTCAGTACGAAAGATGTCCCTTGAACGTCTTATGTCTGTAATATGTCTTTCGAACATTGGACGTATTAGAAACATTGATTGTGCCGACATAGGACATCCTAGGAACGACCCAAGGACGTTCTTGGGATTTTCATGGTTTTGTGCCCACTGGGATAGGGGAAACAACTCCTAAAAATATAGAGCGACGGAGTTGGATTCATCTGGATTAGGATTAGTCAGGATTAAACTGGATTACTTGGATTAAAATTTCGTTTAGCCCGCACAGTGGGAAAAAGTACATTTTTTGGTTCAAAATACGATTCCGGCTGAATTTTTTTTTATGTCAGTCCTTTGAATTGAGAACTTCATGGTCATTTTAGCAACATCATCCATCACTATTTGATAAATTTTTATTTATTTTTAACAAATTTAATACACAAATGCATTATTTGAGCATCTGTTGACGAAAAGTGGTTTTTTTTCGATGTCAGTCCTTTTAATTGAGAACTTCATTTTAATTTCAGCAACATTCATTATTAGTTCGTCAATTTTATAATTTTTTAAACAAATTTAATAAACAAATACATTATTTAAGTATTTGCGGACGGAAAAACTAGTTTTTCTCAATATCAGTCCTTTAATTGGGAACTTTACGATAATTTCAGCAACATTCATAATCAGTTGTTTAATTTTATGTTTTTTTAAATGCAAATTTAATTATAAAAATGCATTATTCGGTCATTCGTCGACGTAAAAACTAGTTTTTTTCTTCAAAGTCAGTAAAAAAAGTTGGTAAACTGTAAGTACTTAATAAAAAAAAACTTTAACAAAAACATAAAATTAATCAACTAATTATGAATGTTACTGAAATTATCGTAAAGTTCCCAATTAAAAGGACTGGCATTGTAAAAAACGAGTTTTTCCGTCGACAAATAACAAAATAATGAATTTGTTAATTAAATTTGTTAGAAAATAATAAAATTGACCAACAAATTATGAATCTTTCTGAAATGATCATGAGATTCCCAATTTAGAATAAAAGTGGCATCGAAAAAAACGAACTTTTCTGACAAATGCCTGAATAATGCATTTGTTTCATAAATTTGTTTATAATGTTAACAAGAAATTTTTTTCATTAAATTATTGTTTCCATTCAAATTTCTTATATTATATCTTTATATAATGTAAATCTATAAAAAGGTCGGCGATTACAACAATTTTCCTAATATTGACGAGCATCGGGCACGTCAAATAGAAAAAATTATAATTTTTTCCCCCATATTTATTTATTTATAAAAAAATTGAAAAACTAAATTAAAGATCTGGCTCGGCAACTTTCTCTAAAATTTTATCACTTACTGAAAAAAACATCAAAATCGATCCACAGATTTAGCCGAAATCATATTTTGAACCAAAAAATGTACTTTTTCCCCACTGTGTGACGGTCCAGTGGGAAAAAATTAACGATATCCTAAAGACGACTTTAGGACATCCCTGAGTCGTCTTTAGAAACATATCTTTTAGAAATCCTAGAGGTGCTACTAAGACGTATAATGTCAGTGCGAAAGATGTCCCTTGAACGTCCTACGTCTTCTGGACATTGGACGTCTTAGAAACATTGATTGTGCCGACATAGGACGTCCTAGGAACGACCCAATGACGTTCTTAGGATGCTCATGGTTTTGCGCCCAATCTCGTTTTACCCTGCGGTCCAGTGAATTAGGAGAGTTGTTTCCCCCTCGAAAACAGGAAAATAAGTACAATCACAAACTGTTAATAAAACGACACATAACATTCATAGTGCATGGCTGCGATTTGACGCTCAATCTCTTGAAGATTGCTTCACAGTATATTACCTAGGATCGTACAACGCCGAGTGGTTAGTTTGCGGCCATCGCTTGTTACGCGATTCTTTAAAAGAGCCGCTTTCCGGAAAACTCAAGTGTCTAGAATCACGAACATTATTCAGTCATCACCATTGCTATTTCTCTAGTTGTTCGTGGAAACACTTTCAAAGTTTTAAATCATACGCGAGAGATTTGCAAAGTTTTTATTATTCAATAGTGTTGATCGTGCCAATTATTGTTTCCAAAGATGCGGATTATAGGATTAGCAGCGATGTGCAAAAAGCTCGAAACTCAAAAATTCCATTTCTCGAAGTTTCCCAATTCCAAATATCAAATTCCCGAATAATTTTTATCTACCCACAAGGTCAAAAATTTCAAGCTTTTTGGATAGTGCGAGCTCGAACTTTCGCACATCCCCGATGATTATAAAACTAAGTTAATTAATAAATCCAAAGTTAAGGATACAATAGAAACATGGGACATTCAATTTAGAAAAGATTGGAATCACGTTTAGAGACTGTTTTCAACTCTTGTTAATAGATTATATAATTGCAAATTATAATAATTGTTCAGGAGTCTTACCGCTGAGTTGTCGGACTCTTGGGGGGAAGTCCCGTCTCCCTGGAGATTTCTCTGCGCTCCTCAATATAAATTGCACGGTCAATGTAGTTGTTGTTCATGTTGCCGAGTCCGGAATCAATGTGGTTGTTGTTGATGTTGTAGCCTGAGTTATTGATGTTATTCGGCGTGATGTAGGTACGATCCGATGCAAAGGTCACCGTAGGTGAGGAGTTATTCACATAAGGAGTGCGTGGATGAACCGGAAATGCCGGAGTCTGCGGTCGAGAGGCGCCCCCGACACCCACACTTCCGGGACTAATGCTTCTCTCTGTCCACGATGACGAAGAATCATTGTGGGACTGACAAATCAAAATCAGAGAGTATTAAGTAATTTTCACTGCAAGCTAACTCACAAAGTTGCAGAAACATTTCTAGTAAAGTAGTAGCTTGATTGTGAAAATAAAAGATGCAATTATGAACTTGAATTGGATTCTAAAAGCTATGAAGGTGAATAAGTGCAGGGCGCTGCGACAAACCTGGTTACTACTCTGCCATGCTTTTGGTGACTGATTAGGGGAACTGTTAGTGGTATTGTTCGTGTTGATGATGGCAGCAGATGATGTTGTGACTGAATTCGCATGACCATTTTTGTTAGTGGGTGATGATCCATGAATTGATGAGATGTCGGCCAAGGACTGAATGAGGCTCACGAGAGGGTCAGCCGAATTCTCTCTGGCTTGTTGCTGATCCACAACTGCCAGTAGACCTGCATCCATCGGGTCCTTCACTCCATTGCTGGTCATCATCGAATTGTAATTTGTCGAGTAACCGTTTTCACTATAAGACTGCCCTTCTTTTTCCCCATTTTGATATCCCGGTTGTGCTGGCTTCTGGAACTTGTCTTGCACTTGTAGAGAGTCAATGTGGTTGTTGTTGGTCTGCCGGTACTCCCGCAGAAGTGTTTCCGCTCGGGCAAAGCTGTCGCTTCGAGATTCTGGTCGAGGGGGTTGCTGCTGCTGCTGTTGTTGTTGCTGCTGATTCTGCTTGTCCATGCGGTTTGAGTTTTGATAAAGGTTTACTAGGCCTAGGGGTGGTGCTGCGACTAAGGCCGCACGAGGGGATGACGGAGGGCTCTGTAATGCAAGCCAAGCGCTCTTTCTCAGGCCACATGCTTATCTAATCTATTATGGCTAGAGTTAATCGTTATGCAAGATACAAGTCGCTGCAAACCTTCTAGGTAGCCGATCGCTTTTAGAAAAATGAAACAGCGTTCGTGCACTCGCTACTAGCTCAATCAATTTTCATGAGTTTGAAATTGATGGTATAAATCGGTATCTTCATGTTCGAAAATGTCTCTCGAAATGTAAGTCTAGATCTTCAAAATTCTATTGTTGACCTTCTAAAATAACGAATTTGCTTTTCGAGTTTAACTCAGTTTTTTAGACACATTATGCGCGGCAAAAAACAGACAGGTTTAATAATGAATACAATCTGGCTTAGCATGTTATTTACAATTATTTCTAATTCAATTTCTTAATTTCTCAAAATCCCTGAAATCCTGCAATATTGTGAATACCTGAAATTCCTATAATTCTATGAAATGCTCTAATTCCCAATATGCTCTGAAGACCCAGAAAATCTCCGAATTTTGTAAAATGGTTTCAGGGAATTCATTTAGAGACTTCAATTTCTTAAATATCCTGAATTCCCTGAAAACTCTGAAATCTTTAATTATTCAGAATTTGCTAAATTCTCTAATTCCGGAATTTTCTTGAATTCTTTAATGTTCTGAAATCTCAGAAATTCCCTTAATTTCTTGAATTTTCAATTCACTGAATTCTTGGAAATAATTGAATATTCTGAATTTCCGTAATTCTTAGAATCCTTGAATTTCCTAAAAATCCTGGAACTCTTCAAAATGAATATTCTGAATTCCGTAATTACGCTAAATTCCCTTAATTCCTTGGATTTTCATTAAATTCATCAAAAAAGCTGAATTACTAAAAACTCTAGATTTTTTAATGACTCTAATTCTCTGAAATTCTTGAATATTTTGAATTCCTGAAATTCCTTTAATTTTCTGAAATCTTTGAAAGCTTTAATTTCGTAAATTTCTTGAATTACCAAAATGCTCTGAAATCTCTGAAATTCTATGAGTTCTTGGAAATCTTTGAATTTCCTGGATTTCCTGAATTCCGTGAATATTCTAAATTTCTTTGTACTATGGATTTCTAAAATATTCTGAATTCCTGAATTGATTAAATATTTCGAATTCTCTGAATTCCTAACAATCTTTAAATTTCTCAAATTCCCTTCATTCCTTGAATTTCATGAATATTCTAAATTCTTTTAATATTCTGAATTTCTTGAATTCCTTGAATTCTGTGAATTCCTTGTATTCTTTAAATTCCTTAACTTCCTCTTGAATTCCGTGAATTCTCTGAAATACTTGATTTCCCTGTATTTCCCTGAATTTTTGAAATATTGTGAATTCCCTGGGCTGAAATTCATTAAATATTCTGAATTATTTTAATGATTTGAATTCCTTGAATTCTATAAATTCTTTGAAGTCCTTAGATTGTTTTAACTCTTTGAATTCCTTGAATTCTCTGAAATACTTGATTTATCTGTATTTTTTGGAATCTTTGAATTTTTTTAATATTCTGAATTCCCTGAATTTAATAAATATTCTGAATTATTTATATTCCTTGAATTCTTTGAATACTTGAATACTTGATTTCCCTGTAATTCTTGAAATCTTTGAATTTTTTTCAATTTTTTAAATATTCTGAATTCCCTGAATTTCATGAATATTCTAAATTCTTTTAATATTCTGAATTTCTTGAATTCCTTGAATTCTGTGAATTCCTTGTATTCTTTAAATTCCTTAACTTCCTCTTGAACTCCGTGAATTCTCTGAAATACTTGATTTCCTGTATTTCCCTGAATTTTTGAAATATTGTGAATTCCCTGGGCTGGAATTCATTAAATATTCTGAATTATTTGAATGATTTGAATTCCTTGAATTCTCTGAAATACTTGATTTATCTGTATTTCTTGGAATCTTTGAATTTTTTTAATATTCTAAATTCCCTGAATTTAATAAATATTCTGAATTATTTATATTCCTTGAATTCTTTGAATACTTGATTTCCCTGCAATTCTCGAAATCTTTGAATTTATTTCAATTTTTTAAATATTCTGAATTCCCTGAATTTCATGAATATTCTAAATTCCGTGGACTGGAATTCCTTGAATTCTTTGCATTCCTTAAATTCTTTGAATTCCTTAAATTCTTTGAATTCGTTGAATTCTGTTTGAATTCCGTGAATTCTCTGAAATACTTGATTTCCCCGTATTTCTTGGAATCTTTAAACATTTTAAATATTCTGAATTCCCTGAATTTCAAGAATATTCCGAATTATTTGAATTCCTTGAATTATTACAATTCCTTGAATTCTTTGAATTTCTTGAATTCCTTGAATATTCTAAATTATTTGAATTCTTATGATTTTTTGATTTCCTTAAATTCCTTGAATTCTTTGAACTCCGTGAATTCTCTGCATTTCTTGGAATTTTTGAATATTTGGAATTCTTAGAATATTCTGAATTCCCTGGACCTCTTCGATTCTTTTAATATTCTGAATTCCTAGAATTCTTTGAATTCTCTGAAATGCCCTGAACTTTTCTAATTTTTTGCATTATTTTTCAGACCTTGTTATTCATGAAATTTAGAGTGGTTTTTTTTAGACGACGAAATAGCGAGTTTAAGAGTTTCAACTGTATACTCCCAAAGACATTTTCTAACATGAAGTTATCGAAATCTCCTCTATATGTGACTATGTACACGGGGTTTAATTTTATTTTCAAGAGATGATTTTTTAAATGATGAATTACTTAAAAAGAGTGAGCTTTTAAAATGAAATATTTACATGAGTTTTCAGATGTGAATGGATTATTGTTAAAGCATGTTATCAATCCAAAGGTAAAGAAAAAGGTAAGAAAATCATCACTAAAAAATAATTCCTAATTCAATTTGTTTATATACCTGGTTTTCATTGTATTTTCGGAAATCGTAGGCCCTTTTCACGGCAACAAAGGGTCTTTCATTTACACTTTCTGCTCTTGGTCTTCCGAGTGTTGTGTTTCCGCTGCCATTAAATTTTCTGCTGCTTGACCGCTGCGGAAGTAAAGGACTTGCTGGGGCGGATGTGTATGCAGCAGTTCTCACTGAATTCTGCAAAATTTTCATCCGATCACAATAGCCATTTTATAGCAGAACATTTTTTTGTTTTAAAATAATTTATTACAAAATTTCCTTTATTTGTATTGAACTATTGGTTGATGCTTCTACCAATTATTTCAACAAATGCCAAACAAAAATAGTTAAATCAGTCGACGGGTAATCAAATAAATTTATTTAAAACAACTAAAAAATAAATTGGTGTTAATAAGTGAACTGAAATCTTTTTTGGATGAAAACTATTTTTCCCTGAAAATTTGTCTTTTTGATTTAAAAGTTCCTCCTTTTTAAGATAAATATTGTTACTATTTCCTATGAAATTAACTTTTTGTTTTTAATTCCTATTTTATGTTGACAAGTCAATCTAAATCTTTTTAGATGAAAATTCAACTTTTTATGAAAATTTATCTTTTTCATTTAAAAATTCACATGTTTCGGGATGAAAATTTATCTTTTTCAGATTCTTTTGTAATTGAAAATCTTTCTTATATAAAAAGCAACTCTTTGGTTGCAAATTATACTGGTTTGTCGAAAATTTAACTATTTAGTAGAAAATTTACTTTTAAACCTTTTCTGGATTAAAGTTCAACTAAAAAAAATGTAGAATTTTTTATTAAAAAATTAATTATTCTTCTTTGGTTCTAAAGCTCGTCTTAGATTAAAAATTCAATTTTTTGCGTAAAAACAATTCAACTATTTTTTCAAAATTAATCTTTTTGTTTCAAAAATTCGCACTGTTTTAGTAGAAATATTTTTTTTTTATAAAAATGCAACTTTTTCGTTAAAAATTATTCTTCTTTGCCTGCATATTTAAATGTTTTGTTTAAAAAATTGGTTTCAATCACTTTGTTAAGATTTTTTTTTAGGATTAATATTTGCAGTAGAAAATGCATCTCTTTGGTTAAAAGTTGAACTATTTTGTTAAAAATATCTTTTTCAATTAATAAATTAACTACTTGGGTACAAGTTGAACCACATTGTTAAAGATTTTTTTCTCGTCAGAAGGTTATGCCTTTGGTTGAAAATTTAACTGTTTAGTCGAAAAACTTTAAAAAATTAATTTTTTTTACTAAAAATGAAAGTTAAAAGTTCTCTTTTTTAGTAAAAAAAATAATTTTCTTGCTTTGAAATTTCATGTTTTTTGTGTAAAAATGGATCAGTTTCGTGGAAAATTAATTTTTTGCTGAAACGTCATATTTAAGTTGAAAACTCAATTTTTGCACAGAATATTCGTCTTTTGGCTTGAATATTCAATAATATAGATAAACTTTTATTTCTGTCTTGAGTGAAAAATATTTTTTTTGTTAGAAATTCGTATTTTTCGTTTTAAAATTCTTATTTTGTGCCTGTAAAATTTATTCTTTTTGTTTGAAATATAAATAATGATACTTTTTTGTTTAGAATTTATCCTTCAAAGTTGACAATTTAATTATTATGTAAAAAATTTAATTATTTGGTTTAAAATTCAAGTATTTTTTTAAATAGTCTTACAATATTGAAATTTGAATATTCAATACTTATTGTTTACAATTCTTATTTTGGAACTGAAAACTGAACTGGAATTTTCTGTTTTAGCAGAAATTTTGTCTTTATTAGATTAAAATGCAAAGATTTGGTTTACAATTAAAATATTTTGTTAAAAAGACATACTTTTTGTTGAAAATTTAACTGATTTTTTGAAAATTTAAAAATTTCGTAGTAAGTTTACTTTATGTTTAAAATCTCCTTTTTGTTTGAAAAAACTTGTCAACTAGAATCTTTTTTGTATGTAAATTCAACTAAATTTTCTATTTTTTAACAAATAAAAATTCATCTGGCTTAGGAGAAATTTAGTTCAATTTTGGACACAAATGCAACTTTTTAGTAGAGAATTCAACAATATTTTGTCAAAAAGTCGTTTCTGTTGTTAAAAATTCGTCTTTTTTTATTGAAAGTTCAATTTTTTCGTATTAACCTATTTCTTGTTTAAAAATTCATATTTCGAACGTGAAAAGTCAACTGAAACATTTTTCAACAGAAAATTTAACTAGTTTTACAAAATTTATCTTTTTGGTTTAAAAAAATAATCTGTTTCAGCAGAAATATCATTTTTCAAATGAAAACGCTACTTTTTGGTTCAAACTTATTCCTCTTTGTTTGAGCCAAGTGGCTGATTGACTATGTAGAAAATTTTTTTTTTTCTTTTAAGTAAATTAATAACTTCAAAAATTTTGAACTTTTATCCAAAATTCTGTTACATTCCGTTCAGAAAAAAGTCTATCTTAAAAATATTACAAGATTAAAATGCTTTAATCAGTACGCTTTACAATTTCTTTAGACCTAACTTAGAGGTCCTAATTCAAGTTAAAAAGTCTTTACCATGTGTTTTGTGAATAAGAGAAATTACATATTTTTGGTTATGTTTAGGGGTCCTGTGTAGCATGAAGATAAAAAAAATTGATCTGTCTTACCTGACCCGAAACTGGGCTGATTGTCCAGATATCGTCTTCATCATCTAGAACCGCCGAGTCACTAGCATATCCGTCGTGCCTCAGGCGTGATCTTTGCACACTTTTCAATTCGCCAAGCATTCGACTTCCGGCTTCCTGTCTCCATATTCTTGATGGATTTCTCTCGTCCCTCCTTGCAGCAAGTTTCAACTGTTGCTGTCTCAGCCATGACAAACTGCAACATACAAATGAAAACAAAATAATCCAAGTTCTCTTCCCACTTTACGACATGGATATTTCCCTTTCTTTTAAATGAACAGGTTGTTTATACAAATTGAGAAAGCATTGTTATCAAAGTCTGAGAAAAATTCCTGGTAACTGTGACAATTCTTTCGCACGCAAAAGTTGTTTGCTTCAACTACTTTAATTAGTAAACTGAACTATTATTTATCGCTCCACGAGGTTCCCGAAAATAAGTCACAGTTATTTTTACCGATAATCCTAGTGAATGTAACTTCTGCCTTAGGTAAAAAAAACGATTTTTCAGTAACTTAGCATGTTATATTAGGAAAATTCAATTGCTTTTTCTAGGAATCGTCATGTTCATCAAGTTAGACATTGTTCCAGGTAACTGTGGAATCAGCTGTGGGCTTTGATGATGGGCGACTGCTGTCTTAAACACTCGAAGCGCTATTTCTGTTGCGAGAGAGGAGGCACGTCGCGCCCTGGCGGATTTTCTCCCGAACTACCAGAACCTGATACAAGTAGAGTTCTTAAAGACCCGAGAATTTAGGTCGAGCAAATTCTCTCTTTTGGTTGAGGATTCAAACTAATTTGCTGAAAATTCATCTTTTTTGGTTGAATTCAACTATTTTTGGTATAAGATTAAAATAATTTTTGGTTGAAATATAAAGTACAACGTTTATCGTTAAATATTAACAGTTTTAACTGTAAATTTACCTTGTATATGTTTGATTCAAAATTTATCATCTTAAGTGGAAAATTCAAATTCAAATATATCGTTTTGGTTAAAAATTCAAATATTAGGTTGTAAATTAGTTTTTTATCATTTAGATTTAATTTTTTAAGCTAAAAATGTAACTTCCATTTTTTTTGAAAATTGAACCTTTTTATAGAAGTTGAATCTTAGTTAAAAATTATACTATTTCGTTGAAAGTTTACTTTGATTTTATTAAAAATTAAGTTTTTACTGAACATTTAATTATTCTATTTTTAGTTGAAAATTTATCTGTTTAGTTGAAACTGCATGTGTTGGGTTCAAAATGCATTTTTTTTAGTTGAAGATTTCTCATTAGGTTCAAAAAATTGTAGAAAATTTATTAATTATATTTTTATGTTAAGAATTCGTTTCTTTGGTTGGAAAAAAATATTTAGTTAAACATCCGTTATTTTTTAAACAGAAAATTCATCTTTTGTGTTGAAAATTCGACTACATGGTAAAAAATTCTTCACTGTTATAAAAAAATAATTTATTTGGCTGCAAATTCGTTTCTTTTTAGTTGAAAATTAATTTTTTAGCTGAACCCAAGTTTTCTTGAAAATTTAGAATTTTATTTGAAAACTAATTATTTTGCTAAAAACTCTTTTTTTTCTTTGTTTAAAATTTATTTTTCTAACTTCAAATTGAACTATTCTAGGTCTGTTTTGTAAATCTATATTTTTAATTGAAAATTTATCTATTTTATTTTTGTGGTAAAAATTCATTTCTGTTATTGAAAATTTAAATATATTTCATTTTTAGTACAAAATTTATTTTTTTAGTTGAAAATTCCACAATGTGGTCAAAAGTTCATCACTGTGATACAAAAAATAATTTATTTGGCTGAAAACTCGTTTTTTTCTTAGTTCAAAATTTACTTTTCAGACTGCAAATTAAACTATTCTAGGTTTGGTTTGTAAATTTATATTTTTTAGTTGAAAATTTATATATTTTATTGAAACTGTATCTTTTTTCGTAGAAAATTTACCTTTAGGGTTTAAAATTGAATTATTTGGTTAAGAATTCATTCTATTCGGTTCAAAGTTGATTTTTTTAATTAAAAATTTAATTTTTATATTTTTGGTTTAAAAAAATCATTTTTTTTGTTGTTGAAATTTATTTTTTTAATATTTCAACTATTCTAATTTTCGCTAAAAATTGATATTTTTTAGATGAAAATTCATGTACTGTGTTGAAGATTCCTCATTTTAGTTAAAAAATTCCTTTCTCAGTCTCAAAATTTATCTTCTTGGTTTGAAAACTCAAATAAAAAGTTTTTAAAATGTAATGAGAAACAACATTTTTTTGCATTAATATTATAAATATTTTGGGTGTGATTGGTTTTATACCTTGGAAAAATTTAGAAATTGAAATACTGTAGCAACCCTGAGTAAGGCATTGTTTAATGCGAATAATAGGTTTTCCATTATTTTGACTTCTTTTCTTATTTAAGTTTAGCGCCCTTTTCAATTTGAAGCGATACATTTTCGCGGGAAATTTAAATAATTTAATTATAATTAATAAAGATACGCATCGAAAATTATTTTAAAACTTTTGAAAACAAATCTTAGAGTAAAAATCTGACATTTTTGAATGTTTAATAAACTTTCCACTGTTACGGAATTTTCCGTGAGACTTGTATGGCTAAAGACCTTTTCTGCTAGTACTTTAAATTATTATTATTCTCCCTTCCTCAGTCATAAACTTACGACGTTACATTCGCCACAATAAATATTGAGCACGGAGAAAAAAAATTCTATCTGAGCGCATCCATTGACGCTAGAAAACTTGTTAATAATCTAGAATATATACGGTTATGGATAGCAATAAAATAATGAAAAGTTGCTCAGTTGTACGAAAATCAAGTCCATAAGAAACAGGGCGCTTGGGGCGATAGACCGCATAAATAAAGGCGACGATAGTAAAACTGTTCGATAAGTAAAAGCGTTTTCATATTAGTAAGACCTCATTCAAGATTACGAATTCCAAAGCAAAATCTTAAAGTAAAAAATCGTATACTTTTCACGCTTTCTACTTTTCCCTTATGATCCCCTTTTTTCAATCTCAACTGAATTATTAATAGAAGCCAAGAAGAAAGTCCACTTATGATTAGTTGAAATTTAATTCCGTTTAATTCAAAAGTCTATTATTATATTTTTCGATCAAAATGAATTTACTTTGTTTAAAAATTCAACTAGTTGATCGAAAATTTGTCCCTTTTGCTTGAAATAAATTTTATTTGAAATAATCTATTTGTGGGGTTCGGAAGTCTCAAATTTCCTGAAGTAAAATAGTATTTACTTGCTTGGCGAACTCATGTTTCTCGGTACAGATTGCTCTTCTTTTTTTACATAGTAAGCCAATGCGCAAGTACGCAAGAAATGATTGATTTGTGGATCTTACTTTACTCCGGTTTGGTTGAAAGAGCAAGAACTTCTAAGAGCCTCGTAGATCTGCATTTATTTATTGGCGATACTCTTTTAGAGGCAAGGTGGCTTAACGAGCTGAACAGACATAAAATTGTAATGTAGAGAAAAGCTCATCTATCAAGATATAACGGCGAAGTAGCATGTCGACTAATTTAATAGCTTGTAGTTTTTTCAGATTTCTTTTCACTGGAGCGTCCACATATTACGAGGCGCTATTTCCAGTAATTTTTGACTCACGCTTTCCTCTTGTGACAATTCGGTAAACCCCCTCTCAAAATTTCACGAGACACTCAAGCTGTCGCCCCTTCTATTTTTAAATACAAAATAAAATTGTCAGACTTATTTTTACCGATAGTCTTAGCGAATGTAACTACTCTTCCTACTTCCAAGAAACGTCGATTTCAGTTAATTAATCTGCTATGTTAATAAATTCAATTGCTTTTAGTAGGAATCGTCACGTTGTTCATGCAAGTCCTTCCTCCAGGTGACCGGGCGACTGCAGTCTTAAATACACGACTCGCCATTTCTGTTGCGAGAGAGGCGGCTCGTCGCGCCCTGGCGGATTTTTTCCCGAACTACCAGAACCTGATACAAGTAGAGTTCTTAAAGTCCCGAGAATTTAGGTTGAGCAAATTCTCTCACAATTTACTTATTTAAAAAATTGAAACATTGACATCTATAATTTTGAAAATAATATTCCGACCCGATAAAAATGATTAAACATATATTTTTATTGAGAGCTTAAATAATAAATTTTTGTTGCTAAATAAAGAGAAAAATTAAAATTTAATCTAAATGTTATTTATTATTTTTTTAAAATTAATCAGCTAATAAGCCATTAATCAGTTTAGAACATTAAAAGCATTAAAGAATTCTTTTCAGTGAATCATCCAAATAATTTTTATTCTACATTTTTCAGAAAATTGGAGTTGTTTATAACATTTTACACTATTTTACATTTAAATAAAAGAAATTACAAATCAATCTTTATGTAATTTAATAGTGTAAAAAAAATCAGCTAACAATTAATAATTGTATTCATAACGTAAAAAGCAATAAACTATAATTTTTATTTAGAAATTAAATAATTTTTGTTCTATTGTTTTTTTTAATTTTACTTTATGTAATTGAAATTGAGATGTTTTAATATAAATAAAAAAAAATTTTATGCAAATTATATCCAAGATTCAATAATATAACCTTCAAATAAATAATCAATTTATTTAATTTAAATTTTGAAAAAATTATTCATCTAATAATTAATTATTTATTTTACAATTTGAGAAGCTTTTAACTATATTTTTCACTGAAACAATCAAATAATTTTTACTGAATTTCTTTTTTAAACTTTAAACTTTTATTTCTTAAAATTTAATTCATTATTAACATTTTAAAACTAATTCCAGAAATCATAAAATTTAATAGAATTAATTAATAGGTAAAAGCATTTCTACATATTTAATTTATTAATAAACTTTAAAACTAATTTTTTTAAATCAAACTTATTTGATTATAATTTTTAAAAATGAATTTGCATACTCATTTTACTAATTTTATCTTTATATAATAATTTCAATTAAAATAATATGGTTTAATACTTTTT
>JAAAKG020118742.1:0-15153 GCA_010014905.2 Druon quercuslanigerum
ATACGCACAAATACACCGTACGCACATACAAACCGTACCGCACACATACAAAAGCGCTAGGATTAGTTACAAATGTAATTTACAGGAAGAATATATTGTTTACTTTTTTATATCATAACCTAATTGTTTGTTCTATTCGTAAAGCCTGTGTTAAATCCCAGAACCCTGGCATAGACTAAAGCGTCCGTAGGAAACCGAAACAGGTAGTATGGAAACGAGCCGTTAAAAACTATTGCTTTCCTTACATACCGCCACATTTTGAGTAAAGACATTCCCGATGATATCTGCAGGGCCTGCCATGCACACCACGAGCATCCAGGACACATACTATCTACTCGTCTCACTTATGCGGGAACGGCCTACATCCAAAGGCGCAAAGCGGCTCTAAGAGTGCTTTATTAGCATTCTTGTCACTCTTACGGCATTGCCCTGATTATCGCTCCGCTAAACACTCCTAGGGATATAGAGTCAATTGCCGAGAATGAGAAGTGGCGCCTATACTAGAACTTTATATTCTCGAAAATTGTTTCTGTTGCACACTCGAGACCTGACATAGTTCTCATTGACTTCGAAAAGCGAACCATGTTCGTTATCAAGTTTTCAGCACCAGCTGAAGAAAACTTATTCAACTAAATTAATCGTCCATATCATCGGCGGTCTTAGACGTGCCAAGCTTTCACAGGAGCTCTGTTTCTCAGGGTGCACAAGACTTTTGCCGGATTGCATTTTATGAGGAAAAATTTGGTCATTCTGATAATTATTAAATGAGGAGAAGGGGTAAAATGTTTGGGATTTTCGTGGACTTCTGATTCGAATGATTCGAATGGTCCTTTAGAGCAGTTTAGGAAGTTAAATTTTATAAGCTCTACAGGTTGATGATTTAAACTGTTCTTTGATTTGATTTAGAACTTCAACTGCATTAGTTTCAACGTAATCAACGTCTTCATCAGCAACAAAATGATTACGATGCTAATCGCTATCACCTACATATAATGCTGGTGTTTCTTTCAGTTGACTGATCAAATTATGTAGGAAATTCCTATCGTGAGCCTTCAGAAAGAATGCGTGTATTTATTGTCTCGTTATGATTCTTTTTTTTCAAAGAATTGAAGCGTTTGTTAGTATATTTTCTTTAATTATTTGAATATTTTAACGGGACCATAACCAGTAAAAAACCGGGTGCTGGAAGAGAGGCCAGAGTTCTAATTATGTCAGGGTGGTAAGGCCTGACAGTTTATTTTTGTTTGTAGATACATTTTCATTTGTCAGTTCTACGGGAACTGTGTTGATATGCATTGTTTAAATAAAAAGGGGACGGTGAGGTTTAAAATAAATTTATTTTAAAGTCATAGAATAGATAGATAGTTACAAAATATTAACTTCCAGGTACATAGGGGCTCGGATTAGGATCCCGTGACCAGGAATAATAATGTTGATTACAGACTAAGATTACGGTCCTTTGAATCTGAGTAATTTAGTTGATAATACCTAGGTTCATGACACTAACTTGTTGAGTAGCAAGAATTTGATTGTTATCTAGCTTCTTATTGAAACGCAACGTTTATATAATTATCTGAACTATATGGGTCTCGTGCTGCTACTAAACCTAAGATGCTGTCTGGCGAACCGGGTTTGAATGCTTAGAGAGCACAATCATTCAAAGGGGCTAAGAGTTGATCTACGTTGGCCCATTTATCCGATTATTCTTCGTTTATAATATCTTAAATAAAATCCTTAACGGGCATGTCTTTCCCGTCGTAACAAGGGATATTCGTGACTCCTTGTTGTACAGCGAAACACTCTGCCATGGATATCATCATGGCTTCACTGAGTGTGCGATTGATATCGCCCGTAAATTGAGTTTGATTTGTATCTTTAGGCATTTTGTAAAAGTTTGTATGAACTTTGGGATGTCTATTTTTAAACAAGTGATTGTCTATAAATACGGCGTCTTGATCAAATGCCGAATGTTCAATTCACACTAAAAGAAAAATGATACTTGCTGTCTTCTAGTAAAGCAGCGTCGCCACAGATCTTGGAGTACTTGTAAAACGATAGCGGGGCAATAGCCGTCACTTGTGGGGCATCCACTGTCCCTTTCGCTTGGTACAGCTGCAGTTTGCATGCAAAAACACTCGAGTTGTTCCACTGTATCGGATACTTTTGATTGGGCCAAAGGCATGTTAACATTAATTGATTTATAGTAACTTTGAGTTTGCTTTTTTTATTCGAGTTAATAATGAACAAACACTTAGAAATCCACATTTGGGCATTGAAATTTAAATAATTTTTTTCAAGTCTACTACTTTTGCATCAATTCACAAAATTTCACACTTTCCACTTTCAATCACACAAATTTAGTTACTACCTACCAGGATCAGTGAAAAATACAAAAATGTGCTGTGTGCTCAAATTTTCAGTTTAATTAAATTATTTATAGAATTTTTTATAGAATATTTATATTTTAACATATGAAACCTCTGATACAGATATGAAATTCTGATGGCATGATTTATATAGTGAACGTCAAACCACACGAGCATTGCTATAAGTTATGTGATGTCATTAAACTTTCCTTTGAAAATTTTTTGCACCTCTCCTCCAAAATGATGCTTTGTAAAAAAAGATTTCATAGCTCTTGGTATTATTCAGAAATACGTGTTATAGCACTAAAATTTAAACATTTCTGTAAATAAATAACTCAAAATGACAACACACCAAAGCACTCTGATGTGCGTGATGTGCGCACAACCGTTATATTTGAAAATGGGTAAACTGTAGCAGGCATACAGTTGGCGCTGCTACTACACGGTTCCGGCCACGCGTACATATCTCTTGGGGCGCCGGCTGCCCCTTCACGACAAACGACCACCCGTACTCAGATTGGGCGAGAGTCTAACTTTGTGGTACTATATGTACCTTTTTTTCTCTCAGTGCATAAAAGAACTATAGTGAAAGAAATTTTGTTTAAAAATATGAATTTATACTCGCATTTGTTTTTAATCAAATCATGCTCGTTCCATTAGAAGTAGAGTGCCTGACTATAATCGCGTAGATTACTGGCCGCGAGTGCATCGTCCGTTCAGTAGAAAATGCTGGTAATGGCTAGACAGTCTCGCTACCAGCGTGGCTTACATACATACAAGTTCTGACTATAATCATGCTTGATTACTGACTGACAGTTGCGTTCATCGTGCAGTAGAAAAAGCGGTAAAGGTTAGACCGCGGCACATAATGCATAGCACAATATGTATAGTTAATTTGTAATAATTTTTATAATGCATTACTGCATCTTTATTCATCATGAATTGATTAAACACTTTCGTAATTTAATTTTTAAATTCGTATTAAGGCAAAACTGGTGAAAATCATTTTTTTTAAACGAAAAATGATCTTTCAACATCTTTACAATGAAAATAGTAAGCGCGTGACAAATGAAGGGTGGAAAACGAAAGGGGGTAAGCAATATTTTCGCAATTTTACACGGCAACAAGAAAACTTTTGCATTTTATTATTTGAAGCACCAAAGAATGTTCAATTTTTTATACTTAGTTCTACTGAAAATACATCTCCTGTATGACTTTATTGCCGTCATTTTCTCAAGTTTTATCAGACCATTAATATAGAAATTAGGGTGGGTCGAAAAATCAAAATATGAAAAATGTTATGTTAGCCTACCGGAAAAAGTTGATATTTGTCATCAAAAGTAAGTGGGTTTACATATTTTGGAATCCAAAAATTTTCTATGGTTCCTATAATTGAAAATAGGTCAAAAAACGTAAAAAAGTGAAGTTTTTGTGGATTATCTCATGTAATTTACGTCGTAGACACAAAAGTGTTCGAAAAAAAATTGAAGATTTTGATGAAAAACATGTTTCTTATGCAGACTATTTTTCGATCAGATTGATAATTTACAAAACAAGCACCTAGAAACATGAAAAAAATGCCAAAAAATATTCGACTAGATCGCAAGTTTTTAGTTTCAGGCGAAGATATTTTTAGGTCATTGGATTAAATATTTCTAGTCGTATGGTTTCTCCTTCGAACGAAATAGTAGTTTATTGAGAGAAAACTATTGAAGTATATGCATGCGCATCCATGCACGCGAACGTCCTACAGTCCCAATGCAGCCTGCAGCCAACGCCGCACGGACTTCACACTGAGTTTGTCACCTTGACAGAGCATTTTCCCCTGAGCAGCGTTAACCAGATCAGCAATTTCCTTAAAAACTTTGAACATTTTTTATGAATTAATTTGCAAATACTCCACCTCAGAAATTTTCAAACCGATTATTATCAGATTTATAGGTGTTATGTAAAATGTAGCATCCATTTTTCTGCAAAAATTAAGAAAAAAAGTCAAAATTGCTAAACAAAAATGTCAAAAAAATTTTGATTTTTCGTTTTAAGCCGAGTTATGCACTTTTAAACCAAAGCGTGCACGTTTACTCTCTCGCCTCGGCTAAGCGTCGTGGTCAACCGCGTCGAGCTTTCCTTCCCTGTTGAATATTTAATATTTTGAATTCATATTCAGGTGCAGCGAATTAAATTTTGCATCCCAAACTGATATTGTAAAACTGACCCGAATTCGGATTCAGCAACCTCAAAACGTATGTAGTGATTTAGCTCGAATTGCAGAATTTTTTCCGGTGCCGTGTGATCTGAAAAAGTCATCATTAAGAAATGAAGAATTTTTAGTTTATTCGGTGTGGCTCGTTTATACGCACGTAAAAATCATGTCAAAGCGTTCCACAGTGTGACAAAAAGAACTGCTTATGGAAATAAATGACAGCACAGTTTAGTTCTAAACTTATTCTGATGCATTCTTTTTAAGATATAACGTGTAGCTTTTATTATAAAAACATTCCAGAAAATAAAGATTTTTTTGTAAATAATAAAATCCAAGTTTTTTTTTATTTTAGTTTAGAATCATGCGACTGCTTTATATATCTAGAAAGCCACTTAATTACAATCTCATTTACAACTCGGGATGTATCTAGCAACATACACGTGTGTAGATACTTAAAACATAATTTTTATCCTGCATATCTTGTTTCAGGATTGAGTTTACAGTCCAAGCGTACGTCTGATGATGTCCCTGATCCACAACCTACCGAACCATCTCTTCGTGACAGGTCGAGGTCCCCTATTCTCAGGCAAAATTTTTCCACCGTACTCGGATTTAAAATTGAAGAGCTAGCATTTATTCGACTTATTTCCCACAAAGCTCCGCATCCGAGATTTGAACTTCGAAGATATGTTTTTCCTACAGATAAAACACTTTTATTGAGATCAAGAAATAATGTCTTTGATTCCAGGGCAACTGGAGAACAAATTGTATTATCAACGTCAAATGGTGACGTCTGCGCAATATTGGAAAAATCATCAAGCAAAAACACGATACTTCGTGGAATATTTACACCTGTTTTTGGGAAGCCAGAACGGGCGAAAATAAACATGAATAGCGGCGAGGTTAAGAAATTGACCACAGAAGAAATCGCAGCATGTCCTGTATCCACTCGGGTACAAATCGCAAAGAATTATGCAGTATTACGTGTGTACACTACAATTCTTAACACAGTTAATAAATTTATTAAAAAAGGCGCTTGTCAGTTAGATCGGGCGTGTGGATTCGGTCTTCATGTTTATCCTACAATAATTCACATATTTTTTTAAATTAATGTTTACGAATATCTTTTCACAATTAAAATTAAATTTTTCTACATTTTAGAAATTTTTGAATATAATCAAACAAACAATCAAACAAATTTAAACTGTAAATGATTTTTTAATAGCAGGTTAAAGTTTAAAACTTAAGAAAAATACTTATTTAAATACTTAAAACAAAAATGTAATCCTATATTTCTTGTTTCAGGATTAAGTCCAGAGCCCAAGGGTTATCCTGATCGTGACTCTAATCCCGGTGTTAATAGCTGTGGTTCTTCTTCCTCTTCTCGTATCACACATTGTACAAATACGACTCTTCCACTTGACAGACCCCATTCTACTGCTGGGTCTGCACCACCTGCTGAACCACCTCTCAGCCAAATTTTTTCCGTCCTACTTGGATTTAGATATGAAGAGCTAGCATTTATTCGACTTGTTCCCCACAACCATCCGAATCGGATATTCGAACTCCGACGATACGTTTTTCCGCAAGATAAACCAATTTTTGTTTTGAAAACAAGAAGTCGTGTCCTGAATCCCATGCCAGAAGAAGAACAAATCGTTTTATCGAAATCCAATGGCGACGTATGTGCAATATTAAAAAAAAAAGCAAACAGAACAACGATTCTATGTCCAATATTTACAAATATCTTTGGGATCTCAGAACGAGCGAAAATAAGCATAAATAGCGGCGCTGTAAAAGGAATGAGCGCAGAAGAAGTCGCGGAATGTCCAGTAGCCCCCGATGGAAAAGTCACAAACGTTTACAGAGTATTTCGGGAGTAAACAAGAATGTAACCAGAGCGTTAATAAATGTCGAAAAAAAATGCCCGTCAGACAGATCTAGAGCTTATTCATAGACCTTTCACATTTGTGCACATTTCACAAATCTTTCAAATAAATATATCTATTTATCAATTCACTTTAAATATCCAGAAAACATTTTATACCAATAGATAATGTGCCATTGAAAATTAGTTTAATTTCAATTTTATTTTTTTTAGTTCACTGTTTTAGTTTCTCGAACTTAGAATTGCCTAAAGTGATATAATTTTCAAAATTTTTTTATTAAACAGGCCACCCTGCTTCTCTATAAATGTATTTTGTCTTTCACCAATACATTTTAATCACTTGTCCAGCGATTCACAATTGATTAAAATGTGTGAAAACCGAGACATTTCTTATATTGTGTTGAACTGTATTGTATTAAATGTATGATTAAATAATTTTTCGCTTGGAAGTGAATTTACTTATTAAGATAATGCAAAATAAAGTAAGAAATTTATTCTTCAACATCATTGTATTTTAGTTACGAAGCGTTTTTCCGATAATTAAAGAATTTCCATTTTTACAATTCGTCACTTATGCGTGGATATCATCAAATGTTTATATAAATAATTATAAAAGTTAAAAAATTGAATAAATAAGAACCTTTTAACTTGAAAAAACTCCTGGAAGCGAGCAAGAGTGCAGTATTGCCGCATTAATAGGTACCTGTCAGTCTCTCGTGAATGCAAAATTAGGTTAATTTTTTTTTTCTATTGAATTTTTTACAAAAACTATGAAGGTAAAATTATACGCTATTCTCTTATAATAATTTTAATTATAATAATTATAATAATTTTCGATTGACATAAACACAAGCGATGGTTTACGAAGGCGGTGTTCGAGAACTAAGTTCAAGATTATTAGGAGGCAACTCCTAAAACTGGTCTGAAAGCGAGAATTCGGTTTTATTACATTCTTAGGTGGTCATCCTCCAATCTTGAAACCGTTTCATATATTTTTCTATTTATTTCCCATTAAATCTCCTAAAGTTATGTAGCAAAACATGTAAAGTAATGCAAATTTTCTAATCGTTATTACGCGTGAGTGTGATGAAAATGGTAATGCTTTCTCTTTGAACTCTTTTAGCATACTATATACATAAAATTATATTTGTTCAAAGTTCACATCTTAACAGGATCACAGAAAAAATTTGCAAATTGAAATTTTTAACTAAACAAAGGCATTTTTACAATATTTAGAAGTTTCGGGTTGTTTATTTAAAATAAGCAATTATAAATCAAATATTCGAAACGTTTAAAGCGTTTCAAGAAAAAAAAATGTTAAGCTTAAATGTCAATAGTTTATAATTCAAAATGCAAGACGATAATGCAATCCGGAATTAGTCTCCAGGAAGGTAAAAAGCTACTTTTTTTTATAGATTTTACAGAAAATCTGATATGATTCTAAAACAATGCATATAATTTAAAGAAGTTCCTCTATTTATAGCAAAAAAAATTTCAGTAATACTTTCAACATTTCTATGATATTTAACAAACATAAAAAATAAATGTTTGAGGTAGAATAAAATTCTACATTTTGAATTTGAATCGAATTTCCTGTAAACAGAGCTGACACATTTAAAAGTGACTTTTAGTTATTTTTTTTCAAAAAACTTTTAAGGCACTTTTTTTAAATGAAAATAACACTCTGGTGACTTATCTTTAAAAAAATTAAAATAAACAGCCAAAGGAATAACCGCATTATTAAATTCAGATCTACACCCATTTCTTAGTTTTTGTCAATTCTTTTAAATCCCCTTAAAAATCACTGAATTTAATGGATTGTAGTAAAATTGAAAAATTTTTAAATTCAATTTGAAGACTTTAGAATTCACCTTTAATTATTATGGATTTTATTATATTTTTATTAACTCATTCTATGTTAATAATTGTATATGGGTCTCTTATATTTTTCGAGATCAACAACTCTCAAGAACTACTATGCGATAACTTTATTTTTATTATATCAGTAAAATTGTTTATTTTGTGCAGCAATTGTTAAGAAATTTTTAAAGTGAGATGCCTATTATGATGAAGTAGATATTAGAAAACTGACACAGAGAAGGTTTAATTCATTTTTCCACTTAGAATTAATACTTATAATTCAGGAAAATCCATTTCATTGTTTTACGCCCTGTACATAGGCTATGGATTATTAAGTAACAACCCTAATTTATGATTATGATTTGTGATAGAATAGTTAATCAAATATCATGCATGCGAATCAGTATATTTAAAGAGCAGTGATCTTTATAAATATGCAACAATTATTATTTTAAATAATATTTGACGCTAGAGGATTGAGCGGTAGCTAAACCAACATGCTACATTCTAAAAATATTAAGGGAAAAAATTCGTTCCCCGTCGTTTACCAATTTTTTTTTAAATTTTAATAATTAACACTTTCAATAGAAATTGAAATGATCAGGTACCAGGTATCAGGACTAAATTCGCATTGAAAAAATTACTTTTTTCGTCCGATTTGTCGAAATAAATAAAATCTGATTAAACAGGTGAACGACTTACGCGATAATATACGTCGATCAAGTCAAACAGAGACAGTAAGGTGATTTCGTTATCAAATTAGTGATGGGATATCGACATCAAAATATCGGAAACATTGATGTTTTACTTCTAAAATATCGACGTTTAACCTCAATTGTCGACCTCTCGATGTATTGATCCCCGAAACATTGATAACTTTTGGATTTTGCTTTAATGTCGATGTTTTTGTTCTTACTAATCTCGGAATCTCGTATATGTGTCTATTGTTAGTAACCACAACTTTTAAATGTTGATTAAACTTCAAAGAATGCACAAGTTAAGCTTATTTATTTTTGTAATAATAATATTATTTAGAATAATATAATTAATATGTCTAGACACAATGTATTGCTTCCCGTTTGCAGTAGTTTTCTCCAAAAAATTCCCCTTTATAGAAAAAGGTTATATCTAGGTTTACCAAAATTCGGTGAACATATAACAAATGTAGGGCACATTTCTGAAGTGTCTTATACTTATTCACCACGAGGATTGTGATGTGATGACCGGTCAGAGAAATATAAACTTAATGCTTAAAGTAATATAATACGTTTTGGAAAATGTGCTCTCCAAATATTTTCGATGAGCCCAAGTCATATGGAAGAGGGAGGTTTACTGAAATTCAGTAAGTGTAAACAAAATATTTTTGGCGCGCTAACGACTCGTTAAAAATATTCCCAAAGACTAAGAATTTAAATTCTAACCTCACAATTGTTTGTTGCTGTAATTTTTGCTTCATATTTCTAACTAGTTATTAAAGTAAATAGCTTCCGCTTGCAGACCGAGCTTGTCTGTGCTTGTCTGGTCATGGTCAGACAAACTTGGTTACGATCCAAGCATGACGGTAGATAACTGTTCATGTTACACTGAAATGCTAGAAATATTACATTTAGAACTTTTTCCTGTTTGGAATATTTATTTTGAAAGTCAAATTAAAAAAATACAAAATATAAATTGTGAATAATTTAACATAACAACAATTTTATTTCAAAAGTTACAATTTTATATTGAGATTCTCCGCTCATGTTGTTTCATTCTAAAAAAAAAAAAAATAGCACTTCTGCTGCGTTCCTATACTGTGGCAAGGTTATAGCGACATTAGTGAACACTTCAAATTTGAAAGGGCATTATGTGTCACACACGTGACACATAATTGTGATACACATTAATATACGCATCATGTGATATACGTAACAGACGATTAAATTAAAAAAGAAGCCTCCTACAAAGATATTTAGCTCTTTATTCAAATCAATCAAAAGGGAAGTCCCACCGACGAGAGATCAAATTCTGGAAGTAGTTCCACTTCTGATTTAAAAGTAACGCTGGACCCAACTTCTGGAGGCAGTTCGACTCCAGATTTTACTTCAACGCGGGACCAAACTACTGATCTGAACTCCACACCTGATGTTATCCCTACGCTTACTTCAATTTGTCGTAGAAACTTAACTTCTGGAACTAATGCCAGAATTAACAATCCCCATGTCAGAAGCTCATCAAGTACCAGAGATTCACAAAATAAAGGCCGTGTAGATGACGTTTTTTACAATATAAAATCATTTCAAGGAGGAGGATTGACGCATAAAAAGCTGACCGATAAGATACTCTTTATTATTTGTAAAGACAATCAACATTTAGCAACCTTTAAAAGAGAAGGCTTTTAAGAGTTGATTAATCACGTTGCTGCAAATTATAAATTACCATGCAGAAAAACTTTTAAACGTCGTCTTGTTGAGAAATACGAAAAAATTGATAATAATTATAAGGAAATTTCGAAAACAGTCAAAGATATAACTCTAACCACTGACCTTTGGACTGACACGTTAAATGTACGGATGTTTTTTTAGGGATTAAGGCGCATGTTACATGGTTAAAAAAATCTAACAATGCAAGCGATGAATTGATAGCTGCTTCTACTCTAACACTAAATCATGATGTAGATACAAGGTGGAACTCCGCATACTACATGTTGATAAGATTCATTTTCTATGTTCCATCAACCACCGCATTATATTCAAACACGCTTTAGCACCTCTGATGGTTTCTCCTTAAGAAATGGACCAACTGAAAGATTTCGCAGCAGTTTTAAAGCTTTTGGAAGAAATTACGCACGAATGGTCGGCAGAAAAATGCGTCACTTTGATCAAGGTAATTCCTATGATTAACAATTTGACTAAGCAGCTGCAGACATTGGTATTCAGCACGGTAATATGAAAGCAACTAAAAATTGTAATGTTAGCGGAAATAGGTAAAAGATTTGTTCGGGTAGAAAAGGTGCCAATTTTCGCTATGAAAACTCTCCTGGACCCGAGATTTTTAAAAAATAGACTTTAAGAGCTCAAGTGATTGTTCACAAGCCGTCAGCACAACCGCCGCCGTTCCCTGAGTCTCATGAAGTGCAAGAACCTAATGAAATTGTTCCAGGTAAGCAATTTTTTATCCATGTAGCAGTTTTTAATTTGGAACTTCCCTTTGTATATTTAAAAATATTGGAATTTAGTAATTCTGACTTCAGAGATGTACAGAAGCTATCTCGAGTTAAAAAATGCCAATTTCTTAACTCGAAATAACTAGTGTGAACAATCAAAATCGACTTTGTGGAAGAGGCACCAGCTCTTAGTTCAAATGAAAGAGCGGAAGAAAAGCAGCATGCAATCATACGAGGGGAAGGTGGAGGAACTCAAGTCTGTTTTTAAGAACGCCCAATGCCGATCTGAAGGAAGATCCGATTAAATGGTGGACAGAAATGATCCCTGTTTATCCTGAATTGGCTAAAAAAAACCTAAAGTATTTGCCTATTATGGCAACCTCTGTGCCAAGTAAACGACTCTTCTCGATGCCTGGAGAAAGCATGAAAGGCAGGCAACATAGATTATCAGGACGTAATCCGCATAACCAAGTGTTTTTGAGCTCACTTGCCAAAACATTGTGGCGGTGCTGGACTTTTTCAGCGTCATATGAAAGGCGCATGGTGGCATTTTAAGTCTAACGTTTTATTTTATTGTTTAAATATAATGTATTTGTAGTATCGAAGAATTCGTTATTTAATTTTATCCATGTTCTATTTTTAAAGAACCGTGAAGACAAATTTGGATGGTTGAGGAGTTTGGCTGAATGCACCGTAATAAATTTTGCTTCATTTTATCGTAAATTTTCGACTTCGATTTCATTGTAGATTATTACATGTTTCTAAATTTTCAATTTACATTTTATATTTTTTATTTCAATTGCAATTTTTATGTTCAAATTAGATTCGTATCTTATATTTTCTTTTTGTTTACATAAAAATAAATCGAGCGTGGGCGTGCCATGCACATCCCGAGCATCTAGGACACATACTAACTACTTGTTCAGCTTAGGCGGGAACAAACTACATCTAACAGCACTAAGAGTGCTTTACCACCATCTCTGCCAGTCTTGTATGAACCATCGATACTTGCTTTTGGTATTATTTTTTTGTTTGGAAATTGAATGCGAAGCAAATATTTGCCTAACTGCGGTGCAGTGTGCTACACTTATTTTTGCTATTCTTTTGCTTTTATCGCTTTTAACTATGTTATTTTATTGATGAGCATACGTTAAACTTGCTACGTCTTATAGTCAGTCTAATTCTTTATTCATAGAATTACTAAATTTAATATACTGAAACAATTCCTAATTCAGTACTCTATCTTTTTAAATATATTTTCTCAGTACTATCTTTTACCATCATAGCATTCAGACATGTATAACGTTGTTAAATTTGTGATAGACAACTGGCTTGTCGTCTCATCACTCGAGTCGACGGAGATGAGAATGCTGGAAGAACAAAATCGATATTCTCAGACGAGATGGATTTTAAAGACCGCCATTGGACGTTACACCAACCAAAGAACAGTTCCCAGAATTGTTTATTTTTTAGGATGCATTTCTGAAGGTCATGTTCTAATATTTAAGTAGACAGGAAATTAGTGAAGTCATCGTGATGATCAAACAATCCTTAATGCAACATCGGATTTGACGCAATCACAAGGGAGGATTATATTGCCAGCTATATCACTGCTTTTGCTAAACAATTATATAATCCAGAACCAGAAATTATTCGAGTTATCGCGTGTATTGATGGTTCATACTTTAATATTCATAAGAGCTGTAATTTCAGGTCTCTGCAACAATCATTCTGTGTTTACAAAGGACCGCAGTTGGTCAAAACTGTAATTATAGTTTCACCGGATGATTCTCGACATCTGAAGGCCACACGTTTCTGGCAGTCGTCAGAACTAACAGTCGTCAACTCAGAACAGAAGATGCAAACGAATCTTGTCCATTAAAAAGAATCTAGGTGGATCGTCGAAATTAA
The DNA here is from genome assembly GCA_010014905.2 of Druon quercuslanigerum. NCBI lineage: Eukaryota > Metazoa > Arthropoda > Insecta > Hymenoptera > Cynipidae > Druon > Druon quercuslanigerum. The sequence goes on from JAAAKG020118742.1 coordinate 13,374, forward strand.
GAAGTCGGATTACTAGAGCTATCATGATCATACACCATCGTTTAGTTGCTATGGCAAATAAGGCTTTGCCAAATTAATAGTTATCCACTCTCTAAATCTAAATTAGTACAAAACTGCTAATTAATAGTAGACTTCTACAAATTTATAGCAGAAACCTAAGATGTGCGTGTGTTAAAAACGGCCCTTAAAAAAACTTATCGCAAAATTCTCAGAAAAATTTGAGCTTCCAAATTATCTGGGAACAATAAGATCTAGACGACCAATATTTTGATCGCCTAGATTTGAATTTTCGTTTTTTCAAGAAAACTCAGAATGCTGTTATTATAATTTCAAAAATCAACGTTTTTATTTCCTTGACTTTTAAAAATCGTGCCTTACTTGGTTTAAAATGCTCCTTTTCGAGCGTTTTTTTAGAATTTTGTCACTGGTATAACTCAGGTAATTTCTGATTTTTTTTCAAAAAGCAATTAGGAAAAATCGCTAAAGTTTTCAATTTTTATCCAAAATGGCTGGCTAACAATCTTGACCTTTAGTTTATTTTTTAGTTTATTATATCTTTAGTTTATTTACCCAGACGTGAAAAAGAAAACATTTTTTTATTCTTAAAACTTACATAGGTTCTTGTTTCATCAACCTACACATTCTAAAAGGATATTTTTTTTTGTCCAACAAGAATAATGGACTTTAAACATAGTTTTTTCGTGTGGTTAAATCACTGACATTTTTTAGTAGCAATAAGTAATTTATGATTTTCAAGCTTTCGACGTGTTATTTAAATTACAGATTTTATTATTAGTAATATATATATATATATATATATATATATATATATATATATATATTACGAACTAGCATCAGATTTCCGAAATGATTGAGTCCGCTTACGAATGAAATTATTAAGAATATTCTAGAAGATAATATTTTTTTCCAAGAAAAGAATAACTGTTCCATAAAGCAATCTCTTAAAATTAATTTAAATCTTATAAAATCGTTTCAAACTTTCTTTAATTGACGGAAATACTTTGAAATAGCTTTGAAATATTTGCATCGCAATGAATTCTTTCAGGTATTAGGAATTTGTCCGTCTACTTAGTGCCGCCATCAAGACAAATTAAAAAATTAAATACGCCATATGAAACCTATGAAAACATACATACCCCTCGTCATCAAAAACATTTGAAAAGCGGGAAAATCAGCTTGAACAATATAATGATAATTTTTAGCTTCAAATTAATTACTTGCTTTTGCAAACTTCTTCCTCATTATAGTTTTCGAAAAAAACTACCCTTCCAAGTGAACGTATGCAGCAAAACATATATATATATATATATATATATATGGGAAAAAAGCATTAAGAATAATACAACTTAAAAAGCGTACATGAACACCGCTGCCCACACTCACGTTGAAGGTAGTTTGTGTTAAAACATTTTTGATCAAGAGGGTTATGTGTGTATGAGCTAGGGCTAGTTTTTCGGGGTACGTATTATATATCATCTAAGAGAAAAATACAGCAAACATATCCACTAACAGTATTTTCCTAAGTTTATTATTTTTAATACTTTCTGTATAACTATCGAAGTTTCGCGACACACGCTCACGTAGAAGGGTATTTTTTCGGTAAAATTATAATGCGGATAAAATTTTCGTGTTTTAAGTAATTACTTTGGAGTTCTAAATCCTCTTCACATTGTTCTAGGTGGTTTTGTCGCTTTTAAATGTTTTGGATCACCAAGGCTAAGTATGTACGACTTAGGGGTTGTTTTTCGGGAAACGATAT